>PVKE010010804.1:0-41665 GCA_004027555.1 Craseonycteris thonglongyai
GATAACACTGACTCATATCACCCCACTCATTCTCACATTCAAAGTGCATTTTAGGGGAAGCCGGGGTGGCTCGGTGGGTTGAGCGCTCACTTTGCAGCGCCGGGGACGGGGGATCGAATCCCGGCCCAGGCCTGTGCGGAACCATATGCTGAACTGGGAGCTCCCCCAGTTCAGTTCTCTCTCTGTCTCTGTATCTCTCCCTCCCTCTCTCTCTCTCTCTCTCTCTCTGTCAAAAATAAATAAAATATACAAAAAAAAAATTATATCAAAGTGCATTTTAGTGTGCTGAATACCAGCCATGTACCAGGCACTGTGCTATGTACAATGGACGTAGTGAATAAGACATGTCCCTGAAGGGATTCAAGTTAAGGTGTAAGAAATAGACATATACATAAATTACTATAATTCAAGGCAAATTCAAGGCACTTGTTAATATGAACCATAGCAAACATACATGTAGTGCAACAAAATGACAGACTAAACAGATTAATTCCACTCTGGCAGATTGGGAAAGACTTCAGTGAGGAGTTGGCCTGTGGGATAAAGCACTCTAGGCAGAAGGCCCAGCATGAGCAGATGCATACATTGGCGATATGAAAGCACGTGGCATAATAGGTAACTACTAGCAATGTGGTTGATGCACACTATGAGAAGTAAGGCCAAGAAGATGGTTTGGGGGCTTTGAGTGCCAAGTGAAGGAGGTTAGCCTTTATCTTATAGGCAAGGCCACCTCAGAAGATTCTGTTTGTTTTATTGAGATATTATATATATATATATATATATATATATATATATATACAATCTTCAGAATCTTTTTTAATATGATCAGATTTGTTTTTAGAAGAATCATTGTGGCAAGCAGTGAGAAGGATGGATCAGAGGCAGGCAGAGATTGGGGTTGGGGAAGAGTAGACAAAATTATGGCAACTGAAAGTGGTCTGAGAAAAAAGGGACATGATGGATCTCCATATGCCTCACCCAGATCTAACAACTATCAACGTTTTGCCATGTTTGCTTTATCTATCCTTTGTTATTGTTATTTTTATGTATTTTGGCTAAAGTTGTTAAAAGGAAATCCCAGACATCTTATTATTTTAACACTACAAATTCGGTTTGTATCTGTAAAAAAAAAAAGAAAGAAAAAGAAAAGAATATTCTATTGAATAAGCATTGTCATTTCACACTAGACAAAATGATCACACCCAGTCCATATAAAATTTCATAAATATCTATAAAATGGCTTCTTAGGGTTTTAAGAATCAGGATCCAAAAAGCAAGCACAATTTTTTAAGAGCCTCAGGTGGACAACTAGAAACAGAATGTTTCCAGAATACATTAAGGAGCAGAGTAAAAGAAAGACTTGAAACAGCAGCATGAATGAAGGAGTCAGATGAAGGAGAACATTCTCAAAGTTTGTGAGACCAGGGATCTAAAGTGAAAAAAGAGGGAACTGGGATATGATGTATATATCTCAGCACAGCAGAAACTACCCTTGCTCCATTGCTAATTCGTACTGGAAACCTAATTTGATTCTGCTGGGGGAGGATCTAGAATCAGCTCATTGAGCATCCCACCACTAGAGTAAGAGAATCATAAGATGTCCCATTCTTTTTCCACTCCCAACCCTCCCTCCTCAAAGCAGCACAGGACATTCCAGACTCTCTCACCACCCCTCACCCCACCCTTGCTCCTGTCACGAGGCCCCAATCCCCCAGAGCTCTTTCATGTGATGCTCAGCTGAGACCCCTCTGCCTGTCTCTTCCAGTACCAAGACAAAAAGCCTGAGTTGTGTTCACCCATCCCTAGCCTAAGTGGGGGAGGTGGTGCCTCCTTATCCGTCTTATCCAATACCACATTCTCTCACACCTCATTTCAAATACCCTACCCAAGTACCTGGGACATCACCTAAAAAGTGTCTTCCACTCATTTTACATTTGGAGTCCCTGCTCCAGCTCACTGCCCAAGAGGCCTCAGTATTAGGGCCATGAAGACCGACTATCCGCTTGCCCTTCAAGCAGGTGGGAGTATTTTCAAGCTCAGTCCCAAATTTCCATGTGGGAAGGAGTTCAGGTGCCCTTGTCCTTACTAAATCAAATGGGTGGGAGAAGCCCAAAGTGTTGCTGGTATCTCCCATTAGGAAGGGGGGAAAAAAACAGAGCAAGTGTGCAACCCCAAATTCACACTTATTCAAATTCACACACCCCACACTTACCTTCCATGGTCCCCACAGTCAGAAGAGCACCCATCACAGCCACATGGAGAAAACATTTTCTCCGCAACGAATCCATCCTGTCTCCCTTCCAGCAGCTAAAGGTGGCGGGGGTGTTGGCTAGGACAAGCCCCGATATAAGAAAGGGGTGGTCATTTGCATAGCCCTTCCTCCTCTCCCTCCAGGGTCTAGGGGAGACCTGGGCGGGGCAGGAGGACTGGAGAAAGGCAGAACTGACAAGGGATCCTGGTCCTTGGACATCCCACTACTCAATGACAGTTTCTGGCTTCACTGAGTCACTCTCATCTTGACTGAGAAAGAATTGATTGAAGGGCAGCTACATAACACGTATCCGACACACACAATTCATCATGGGAGAATGAATCAATCTGTTGTTTGAGTCCAACCTGGAACTCTCAAAGAGACAGAAACTGAGACCCTGCATCCAGAAAGAGAGAGAGAGTATCAGGGTAGGCCCAGAGGATGAGGCAACAGTTTCTACGAGGCTCAGGAAACCCTTACAATGAAATTCCCATTTTCCTGCTTTTCAAAGGAGCCTCCCTGGGCCAAGTGGAATTTAATCTTAGACCGATAGACATTTTCACTAAGTGTTGTGAAAACAATGAGATCAGGAAATCCCTAGAGACTCGGGAAACAGGTAGGAAACTCGAGCCCAAATCAGGTACTTAAAAAGAGGTGTTCAGCCTCCCAAGGAGGTAGAAACTTGTCTTAATTCCCCACAGAACCGAACTTGTGCAGGGTGGAGTCATTTGCGGCAAGGGGCAGTTAGCCCCACCCTACCTGACGCTGACCAATAGGAAGGGATGGGGGCGGAGCCATGGAAACGCGGGAAGGAGAGGCGGGGCCTCTGGTGGTGGTAGTGAACTGGGGTTGGGGGAGGCAGCAACATTGTTTCAAGTTGGACAAATTGACAAGAGCTAGAGCTACACTGCGTTCCATCGGACCCGGGGTCGCAGTTTGGGGCCTTGTTTTTCCCTCCTCCGTCCCCGAGAACCGGGGCCCGCTTTCTGCAGGGTTCCCAGGCCCCCGCTCCAGGGCCGGCTGACCCGACTCACTAGCGCTTCATGGAGAACTTCCAAAAAGTGGAAAAGATCGGAGAGGGCACGTACGGAGTTGTGTACAAAGCCAAAAACAAGCTGACCGGAGAAGTAGTGGCGCTTAAAAAAATTCGCCTGGACACGTGAGTGGCCTCTGTACCGGGACGCCTACTTCGGGAGCTCCATGAGTGCCCCCCCACCCCCACTCCAACAGGCGGGTAGCCGTCCAGGGACCGGAAGATAGCAGAGGGAGGGACTTCTTTTGAAGTGGAGAGGTGGGTTGGAAGATTGTAGAAAGTTTCTCTCCGGAGATTATAGGGTAGTATCGAATCCGTGAGAAACTTGCGCCCCAAAGCCGGGTGATGCCCCCAAATGTGCAGTCAGGAGAGAAAGGCGACCTCCGAGATTGAGTCCAGGACTCCCCATGGAGTTGGGTTTTGTGGGAACTGGTGAAGACCACCTTTCTAAATAAAGAGCCCTCCTCAGTGACCCAGCTCCACCTTCATTTTAGAATTCTCTCCTCTTTGAAAAGAATGGCAGTTGAACCTCACTGGCCCTCTATGGTGGCTGGGTGCTGCTACTCCCCCTGCCCCTTTAGTTTTTACCCTGTTAACTTCTCTCTTCTTCCCCTTCACCAGGAGGTTTTACTTACCTACCCTTGGGGAAAAAAATAATGCCCCAAAGCCACTTATACTGTCCATACATGAATGAACTCCTACAGCACCCTTTTCCTTCTCACTTTCCTAGGGGATACTAGGGTAGTGTCTCCTTTGGGGGGAAGAATGACTGGGCTGGGGAAAAAGGAGTATTTGTAACCACATTCCCATCTCTACTTTCCTGACTTCTCCAAGTGAGACAGAGGGTGTACCCAGTACTGCCATACGAGAGATCTCTCTGCTTAAGGAGCTTAACCACCCTAATATTGTTAAGTAAGTATATATACCTGGGAGGTGCTTGACAGTAAAGGAGGGTGCCTTCTCTCTGTGCAGTCGGGCGTTTCTCTCCCTCACCCCCATTCCTGGACCTCCCTTCCCTAGGCTGCTTGATGTCATACATACAGAAAACAAACTCTACCTGGTTTTTGAGTTTCTGCACCAGGATCTCAAGAAATTCATGGATGCTTCTGCTCTTACTGGCATTCCTCTTCCCCTCATCAAGGTAATCCTTCTCATCAATTCCTCCCCAAAGACAGGCAGTTCAGACTGAGTGGTGATTTGTGTTCTTGGTTTCCTTCCCAGCCCTCATCCCCCTACACTAACGTAACCAGATTTTAACATTGGTAAAGCGGGACACCATTAACCGAGGGGGAGGGGGTTCTTGATTAAAATTTTGGTCTATCTCCCGCCATTCCCTAGCTTGTCGTACATTCTTTCCAAAAATCAAGACTTTTTTAAAATGCCGCGGGACGCGGGACAAATTGTTAAAAATCTGGACTGTCCCACCAAAAGCGGGATGTCTGGTCACCTTGCCCTACACACACACACACACACACACACACCTTTTTTTTGTGGCTCTTCCACTGTGCATTATGCTTATTAACCCTAGGACTGGGCAGGAGAGTCAAAGAAGTTGGAACACTAGTGAGTCAACCTAGCAGCTCAGGTGGAAGGTCAGATGAAACCCAGATAAATGGGACTTGAGGGCACTTGGTACATTCCTCCAAAAAAGCCCTTTCACCTGTTTGTTGGGAGAAATAGCCAGTGAGTTATTTTAGGTCTGGGTTCTTTACTCCCAGAGCTGTTTTCAATTTATCAACAAATATTTATTCAATGCACATTTATTGAACACCTTCAATGTGCTAGGCACAGAATGTGGAAAAGAGATGCAAAACTGAGTAAGACCTATCTTATCCTCACTGGGCTGACAGTGCAATGGGAGAAATATCTTGTAAGTATGTAATTATCATCTAACATATAATAGTAAAGGCTTTAGTAGAGCTTTGGAGGCACAGAGCAGACCCTAATCTACTCAGTGTGATAAAGAAACAGTCCTCTCTTTCTCAATTGTCAGAGCTATCTGTTCCAGCTGCTTCAGGGCCTAGCTTTCTGCCATTCTCATCGGGTCCTACACCGAGACCTCAAACCTCAGAATCTGCTTATCAACGCAGAAGGGGCCATCAAGCTAGCAGACTTTGGACTAGCCAGAGCCTTTGGAGTCCCTGTTCGTACTTACACCCATGAGGTCAGTCCCTCTGCATTTCTTCTCTGCTCTTCCTGGGTGGGAGGTGTTAACAAGGACATTCACAAAGTTACTAAAAATATTTGGACAGCAATTTCTCTCTAGATGGAAAGTATTTCTGACACCTTGAGAGGTCTTAGCGTATGCACAGAGTTCATACTGCAGGGCTAACTGGGCTTTGATAGAAACCAAGCCAGGAGAGCTGGATGGCACATCATTAGAATTATGACCACTTAAGTTTTCTAGGAAGGTCACAAATTAGGAGTTCAGAAAATATGATCCCCAAAGCCATGGACTAGCCTTATTCTGGGCTAAGAATATATATGTAGTCATTTTACTTAGGGAAAATTAGAGGAAAGGGAAGGACGGAGGAAACAAAGCTGTTGAAAAGCTGAGAGTTAGCAGACTAGTGTTGGGGAGCTGAGATATGGGAATCTCCATGCCCCAAACACCAACCCTGCCCCTTCTTACATTTGTCCCTAGGTGGTGACCCTGTGGTACCGAGCACCTGAAATCCTTCTGGGCTGCAAATACTATTCCACAGCTGTGGACATCTGGAGTCTGGGCTGCATCTTTGCTGAGATGGTACGGAGGCATGCCTGAGTTCCATTCAGCCCACTCATCCCCACATTCAAGAACAACAGAACTGTTTCTCGGCCCCGACCCATGGCCTTCTATTAGCACGGGGTTCTTTCTCTAGAGTAGCACCAAGGTGGGTGACGGGGAAAAGATAGGACTGTTGTCTCTGATGTCAATGACAATGGTAGGATATTCTCATACAGCCTTAACATCCAGGATACATCGTTTATCTCTGAATTGAGCTAAATCATTTCTGCAGCTGCTTTAGCTTTACTCTGCATATATTTGGTAAAATGAGTTTCATTTAGTGCTTCCTTCATTTAATATGGAGATCTTATTGTAGGGTGGTAGGAATGTGGTGAAGCCACCTGGTTTACCTTATCCACACATTTAAACTGCAGACTTAAGATCATGTCCCCCTTCAACATCTGGCTTTTCAGACTGAAGGAGCCCTGAGACCCAGTATTATATGGGAACTCTCGTCCCCTTTAATACAACAGTGGAGTGGGCTGAGTTCAAATCAAATGAGCAATATGTTTTACGGTCCTTTATCTGGGTTGTAACTGGGGGCTTGGAGACCATTAGCCTTTATATACATATATATATGACATTTGTCCCCCAGTGCATTACCTTACAGTTGCCCATATTCCTCTCTCAATTCATCAAAAAATATTTGTTAAGCACCTAGTGTGTACCCAGCACCATGCTAAGTGCTGTGGGGAACACAGAAGAAATGGAAGACACAGTCTCTGCCCGCTGTGCTCCTATCTAGAAGTGGCTGCATCACAAGGAGGGGGGATGACCGCAGTGTCTGCCCCACACCCCGTGAGTGGCTTGGGATCCCTTTGCTACATGTCAGGGGCACCCCAGACATTCACCCCCTCCCAGCCCTACCCAGCCTTGGGGATCTGCAAAGCCATGGTTGGGGGAAGGAAGGAGGGGGCGAGGAGACAGATGAAGGGACTTCATTGTCTCAGGCTCTGTGTGACCAACCCCATGAAAGGCCCTGCCTGGGGAGGGAGTCATGGGGCCCTGCTGACCTACCACTGCCTGTGGGAACCTCCATTATACAGGGGGCAGTTTTGACTGACGTCAATGCGGGTGTTGGCCTTTCCATTTTCCTCATTTTCAGGTGACCCGCCGGGCCCTATTCCCTGGAGATTCTGAGATTGACCAGCTCTTCCGAATCTTTCGGACTTTGGGGACCCCAGATGAGGTGGTTTGGCCAGGAGTTACTTCTATGCCTGATTATAAGCCAAGTTTCCCCAAGTGGGCCCGGCAAGATTTTAGCAAAGTTGTGCCTCCCCTAGATGAAGATGGACGGAGCTTGTTATCGGTGAGAGTGGGGTTGTTGGCTCCCATTTTTTCTTATTCACTAACCTAGGGTATGGTTTCTCCTAAATAAAGGATGAGACCCTGGACTCTGGGTCTCAGCATTTACCTAGCCCCTGCTTCTGTCTTCCTGTTGGCACACCAACTGCACGGTTAGCTACAGGGAGGAGGGAAATGGGAACTCTGCCTTGGGTAAAATGAATTCTGATTTCCCGGTTTCTTTGAGTACTTTACTACTGCCCATTTAGTCTACAATCACATCACTGAAGTCAGTATACCTCTCTCCCTCCAGCAAATGCTGCACTACGACCCCAACAAGCGGATTTCAGCAAAGGCAGCTCTGACTCACCCTTTCTTCCAGGATGTGACCAAGCCAGTACCCCACCTTCGACTCTGATGTTCGTCCTCAAGCCCCCAGTCTCACTCTCTCCTCCTGATCTGGTTTGGCTCTGAGCTATTTGCCCTCTGTCTTGTCTGGCTGCCTTAACACTCACCTTCCCATTTAACCAGCCAATTCTGGAGATACAGGGGAATGAATAGAGGGAGAAAATGTATAAAAACTAAAAGAAGTTTAAATATTAGATGCACTTAAGTCAGCCTCTACCACCCCTCCTCTTAGTCATTGCTGAGGAGGGCTGGTATTTAAAACAAAAAAAAGACTGTCTCTTTCCCTACCCTCCTACCCCCAATAGGATTTGCCATCCCAATTTCTGAAAACCTGGCAATTATTATTTCCTGTGTTTGGGATGCTGGAGACTCCAAACCTCCTGCTGCCACTGTGTTTGGTAGGCCAACTGATAGCAGGTGGGGTACATTGGAACTTTTGAAAAGCAAGCAAAACAAAAACAGGGAGGGGCCTATTTTAAAGAATTAGGTTAAAAAATGGATTCTACCAGTTTATACCCTAGTTTTAGTGTTTCATCTCACCTAATAGTCGGAGAGACCCAAGACTCCCAGTCTCTGCAGTCCTGGTGGGTCTGCAGTAGTAATGATTGCCCCTAGTGCCCTTGTCTGACCCTCCTATGGGCAAGGGGTGTCTGGGAGGCTCTAGGACAGGGAGTGTGCTTCACCACAGCCTTATGAGGCAAGTAAAATATGTTTGAATTTTTCTCTTCCTTTTAAGATTCTTAATTCTTCAGGTGCTAGGTCCCAATCTTCCTCTGAAGGCCACCCTATAAGAGTGGAAGTTAGGATTTAGACATCATTTTGAGAACGCTGACACTTTTTTAGGGTTGTGACTGAGTGGGAGCATTGGGAAAAAAATTTCTTTAAAAGAAGGATGAACAATTATATTTATATTTCAGGTCATAGTAGTTTCTAAGTGGGCGTGGGTGGATTTGTTGCCATGTGCACCTTTGAGTTTTATAATGCAAATGTTAAGAAAAAAATTATTTTTTCTTTTTATGATTGTCTCCTTTCACCTCTTGTCCTTGAGTGTTCTTGCTATTAACATTTGTAATTTAGTTTGTAATTCATTAAAAAAAGTTCCTAGTTTTATAGTTTATCTTTCCTCTACTTTTGTGTAATTTATTTACTGAAAAAATGTGAGACTGAATGTGTACATATGATAATTGGTTGCAGACACCCATTTCCTAATCTCTGTAAAGATACCCACCCAACCCCATTTTGGCTTCTGTGCTGTAACTGTGATCATTCTGAGGGTGGGCAAAGTGAGAATTGTTGCCCCATTTTACATCTGGAGAAACTGAAGCTTTGTATCTCCTACTTTTCCCACAAACCTGCATCCCCCCCACCCTCCACCCCTGCCAACATATACACATACTCAAGGGTGGCAGCTGCAGGATTTCAACATTAGGAAGGGCTTGAGAACAGTAAATATGTACAGATGAAAGTGGGCTCAATGTGGGAAGCCGGGATGGCTCAGTGGGTTAAATGCTCACTTTGCAGTGCTGGGGACCAGGGATCAAATCCCAGTCCCGGCCGGTGCGGACCCATATGCTGAACTGGGGAGTTCCCCAGTTCAGTTCTCTCTCTGTCTCTGTCTCTCTCTCTATCTCTGTCAACAAATAAATAAATAAATGAAAATAATCTTAAACATATTAAAACAAAAAAAGTGGGCTCAATGAGAATTTGCCTTGACTGCATTTCCCAGTAAGCTTGTCACTTTTTCATTTTGTTGCATATCACAAACAGCTTATTTATTTATTTATATTTTTAAGATTTTATTGTTTTTGGTAAGAGACAGGGAGACAGAGTCCCCAGAGCAGTCTCCATAGTTGTATGTCATTAGTTTTCGATATAGTTTCATTCCACAAGTGGGTGCAGGGCTGCACAGGGCAGGAACCCAGCTGCGGGTCTCCCACATGGGAATCTCTCCCCAGCAAGAACTGAACTGGGGGCACACCCTAGTTTAGCATATGGGTCCGAACAGGCCAAGGCCAGGGTTGGATCATTGTACCCCAGGGCTGCAAAGCGAGCGCTCAACCTGCTGAGCCATCCTGGCATCCCCCAAAGTTTAAGACACTTTATTCGACTCATAATATCAAGTGCATGAAAATTATTATGAAGGGGCTAAAGCCTCCCCAAGCTACCGCTTTTTGGAGTTAGCATTGTCTCACCCCACCAAAAAACATCTCAGACCGCCCGCGGGCCACCCCAAAATCTTCATTTCTCTGTGGCCCCACTAAAAACCGATGTAAGGGCTACTTAAACTCCCAGGCTCCGAGTCTCTAGCAGAGGTTAGGTATCTTCCTTCACGCCTGTGAATCGTTCTTAGAAGGACGGGCGCTAGACTCAATCTTTGCCAAATCCGCGGGGGGGGTCGAAGGTCAGCAGCGGCCTTCCTAAGGCTTCCTTTTAACCCCGCCTTGCCTGCCATTCAAGTCCAGAATTTTCGCAGTACTGGTTAAAGTTTTACTTTAACCCGCCTTCGTCACACCTGATCAGATGTTTGTAAATCGGAAGGCGGGTCATGAGGGTGTCCAGAGTTTATTGGAGAATATATACGCCTGTCGGTAGTGTACCGCCCCTTGTCTCGGCGAGCTAGCTTGTTAATGGCTCATCACTTCGTCCATCTTCAAGGATTCCCTCTCCTTATTGGCTTGAGGTCCTACTTGTCTAGTCCCTTGCTCGTTCTTATTGGTGGTAGTGCGAAAAAAGACCCGCCTTTCTCCAAAGGATTGGTGGATCAGTGCACACAAAGCCCACCCTTGATGGTAGGCGAGTAATTGTGCTATTGGCTGGGGCCCCCGCCCCAGGTCGAGGAGGAGGAGGAGGAGGAGGGGCAGGAGGGTTTGGTTGAGCTGCGGCTGTTTGTTCGACACAGGCTTGGGCCCGACGTGGGAGACGGAGCCCCAGGTACCGAGCTGATGGAGCCCAGAGGGGCAGGGGCGGAGGCTCCCAGGACAGGAGAGCGGTCTGGCCTGAGAACAGAGGCGGGTCTGGGCCTCAGCGATGGGGTTAGAGTGGCTCACTGGAGAAGGGGAGAAGGGGGCCGGGCCCCGGCAGGCCCAATGGGGGCGCTGAGGAGGGGGCCAAGAGGGCTGGGAACCCGGTTAGCGAGTCCGGGTTCTGCAGGCGGCCAGGCTAGGGACCTGCGCGCGAGGCCCGGGGCTGGTGTGAGGGCAGCGGCAGGCCTCATTGAGCAGCGCTGAGAGGGAGGAGCTGAGGGAAAGGGCCGGGGCAGCGAGTGAGGTAAGCCCATATACCGGGAGGTGAGGAGGGGTCAGCCCTGACCCCCGGGTCCCGAGGGTATCCGGGGCTGGACTCTCTCGAGATGTCTTAATTGGAAAAGCTGGAGAAGGATTCTTAGTTGGGTAAGAGGCATTCTTTTTAAGGAAAAGTGACTATTGTAAAAATAACCAGGGTGCCTCAGAGTTGAGCCGAAAGAAGGGTTTGGGTTCAGTGAGGGAGAACTAAGGCAAACGAAGGAAGCTTTTCTAATGTACAAGGATAAAGTAGTTGAGGAAATGGAAGCAGGGCCTGGTCTCAGTTATGGGAGCTTCTGGGAATGCTCGGGTGTGCTGAAGACACAGGGCTTTGGGAGAACCTACCGGTATTCTTTTGTTCCCATTAGCGTTGATATGTGATAATGAATTTCTTTTTTTATTTTGGTACTCCCAGGGTAGCCAGTGAAGACAAAAGTAATTTTTTTTCTGTGACTTTTAGCTGTCCTAAACTAAGCCGCTGAATTTTCCCTTGGCCCCATCTGCTTTAGTGTGCAATTCTGTGAAAGAGCTAAGAAGTTGAATTTGAGGGATGTTTGTTTTTCCACTTAATAATGTGGTCTGTAGTGGGTACTGTCTCTCTGACCTGGAAGTGGGGGATCAGCTATCTCATTATGTGCACTAGAAAGGGCCTTAGGAATTCATTCCCCTAGCCACCAGAAGATCTATCTCCCTACCATAGTTGGTGAAACTTTTATGGGACTTAGACTTGGGTATTTCCTAGGTAGGTAATGGTTAGGTGGAACCAAGCCTGGAACTAGGAGGTGATATCACTGAGGAAGAGATTTAGGGAAGAGAGAAATTACATTCCAAAAGGTTTGGCATCACCCTTGTTCTTTGTCTACTTCAGGAGCCCATGTTTCTCTGCTATGGAAATAGCAAACAGTAAGGCAGGTTGGGGAAGGGTGTGAGTAGAGAAAAGGAAGATGGATTACTGAGGCACAAGAGTCCCTTCCTCCCATATATGTTTAATGGTCTGCTGACCTTCTTACTCCCTTATAGATCGGAGCTTATTGGATTTTCCCTTATACTTCCTCCTTTTTCCTTTTTTTCTTTATTTTTATTGTTTTGACACAGAGAGGGGGAGAGAGAGAGATACAGAGATAGAGAGAGAACTGAACTGGGGGAACTCCCTAGTTCAGCATATGGGTCCACACGGGTCGGTGCCAGGGCTGGGGACGGGACTATCCCTGGTCCCCGGCGCTGCAAAGTGATTGCTTAACCCACTTAGCCATCCCGGCTTCCCCCCTTTCTATAACTACATTTCTTTTTTTCTTTTTTCTTTTTTCTTTTTTTTTAATATATTTTATTGTTAAATTTAATGGGGTGACATTGGTTGGTAACAATTAGGTTTTTGTTTGTTTTTTATATTTTATTGTTAAATTTAATGGGTAACTACATTTCTTAATTTCAGAAGTAGTATGTACTTACTTTAGAATAATTCAAGCTGTATAGAAGTGTAAAAATATGTAAATCCTCCCATACATATACCTCACTCATTATATTTCATCCAGAAAGATCAGAGAGAGAGATAAGAGGCAGCAGATTAGACTAATCTTGCTTTACTTTGGGAGGTGTGCCATCAAAGGCAATTCTGTTCTCATTTCTGTTCATTTTCAGTTCTATTCCCACCAAACTCTGGTCTTTTCATTCTTTTCAGTTTTTCCTTCTGGGATCATACCCTGTTACTTATTGTGCTCCTTTCACAGTTCATCTGGGTTATCCCGCACCTTAAACATACACACACTCACAGTTGGGTATCCTAGGAAATGCCCAAATAGATGGCCAAAACTTTTTTCTCTTTTATAGGCAGGAGCGAAGTGTAAAGGTGAATCATTTTGTTTGGAAGAACTATTGGCATCTCTGCTAATGTGAAGAATCTGAGACTTCTGTCTTCTGGTTTATGGTCTCTGCATGTCTGTCCTTTCATCATCCCAAAGAAGATGATAGTTTTCCTAAGGGACCTTTGTATCTGTCTTTCTATGAGAGGCTACCAAATTTCTCTGGATTTGAAATTGGTTGTCCTCTAAACCTCTACAGCAGGGACATTTCATATTACCACCTTATTAATTGAATTTGTCCTTACTGGCTTTAGAAGCCTTCTAATGTGCCTAGCCTTTGTACAGTGCCATCAAAAACCTCGATTGTTCTGCAGGAACAGTTTAAGAGAAAATTGTAGGGTGTCTATGTGTTAATTCTCTCTAGACTGCCATTTTCTATATGCTGGTGGTATCCTGTCCCTTTTTTTTTTTTTTCTTTCATTTTTGTAAAGATTTATTTTACTGTTTTTTGACAGAGACAGAGAGAAGGGGGAGGGCTCAGAGCAGTCTCCATAGTTGTATGTCATCAGCTTTCGACATGGTTTCATTCCACACAGGTGGGTGGGGGCCACACATGGTGAGAACCGGGCTGGGGGCCTCCACATGGGAGGTATACCACCTTGAGCCAGGGCCTGAACATGGGGCTGAGAACTGAACTGGGGGCCTCCCGCATGGGAAGCATACCCCAGTTCAGCATATGGGTCCGCACAGGCCAGGGCCAGGTTTCAATCCTCTGTACCCAATGCTGCAAAGCGAGCACCTAACCCGCTAAGCCATCCTGGCTTCCTCTATTTTATTTTATTTTTAATATTTGTTTTATTGTTTGAGAGAAGGTGAGAGAGCAAGAGAAGGGGGGAGGGCCCAGAGCAGTCTCCATAGTTGTACATCATTAGTTGTGACATGGTTTCATTCCACACAGGTGGATGTGGGGCCACGTGGAGCAGGAACTGAACCAGGGACCTCCCACATGGGAGGTGAGAACCTTCACTGCTGAGCCATTCTGGTGGTTACCAATTGTGCCACAGTTCAGCACATGGGTTTACATGGGCCGGGGCTAGGAATCAACCCCCAGACCTCCTAACTGCGAGGCAGGCACTCAACCACTGAGCTACCCCAGAATCCCCTCCTTTCTTTACTACTTTTTTTTTGTCTTTTCTGCCTTTAATCATAGCTTACCTTTTAAAAAGTCTTCTCCATATTATGGTGTAAATAACAAAAAAGTCACTTTAAGTATTTTTCCAAGGTTTTTTGTTTCATAAGAGGGAGCTAAGGAGTGGAATTATCAGTGGAATTTCAAACAAAAATCTGGACTTGCAAAAATATATATTGAGAGACCTTTTCCATTGCCCTTGAAGTTGTACCTTGTATCTTCCAACTCTTACTTTGCCCAGGAGCAAGGATTATTCTTGTATTGTTTGCTTGTTTGTGTGCATCAATATGAATTTGACTTCAGATGAGGCGTAGGGTAGGAGAAGCAAGTGTTATAATATAGCTCCTATTCCTAAGGTATTTCAGACTGGAAACTAACCAAAGTATGAGACTGAACTTAAAATAAGGAAATGCAGCAGCTCTTTAGGAGAAAGCATACCTGAAAACCCTGCACAATACACTTCCACTTCCCAAGAGTATTTTAGAAAAGATTTAGGGGAAGCCGGGATGGCTCAGTGGGTTAAGCACTCACTCTGTAGCGCCAGGGACCGGGGATCGAATTCCGGCCCCGGCCCGAGCAGAACCATATGCTGAACTGGGAGCACCCCCAGTTCAGTTCTCTCTGTCTCTGTATCTCTCTCTCTCTCTCTCTCTCTCTCTCTCTCTCTCTCTCTCTCTCTCTCTCTCTCTCTCTCTCTCTGTAAAAAAAAAAAATTTAGAAAAGATTTAGTCATTGACTGAACAGTAACTGATCTGAGTAAGGAGCCACCTAGGTAAGCAAAGTGCAGATTTTTTGGCCAGGTTGAAACTTCTGTTTAGGAATAATGGGTATCTTTTCAGAATGTCCTCAGCTCTGTGATAATATATTTTTTAATTTGTGTTTTTCAAGTTCATGAATTAATAGAGAGAATTACCCCGTTTGTTTTTGTTTTTTAACAATGTCACTGAAAATTCAAGGAACTTTGTATTTAGTCACAGTTGCTTCAGTGTTAGGGTGGGAAGGCCATATATTGGGTGTGATTAGGCCATCTGAGGCATAGTAGTAATGGGTGACAGGAAAAGCAGTTAGCCCATGTGAGTTGCAACAGTCCCTTGTGGGCTAAGTCCCAAAGGGGCCCTCCATCCAAGGGAGACATCAAGGAGGCCAGCGAGAGAATTGGTTCTCTGAGACCTGTTTAAAATATTCCGGGAAGCCGGGATGGCTCAGTGGGTTGAGCGCTCACTTTGCAGCCCCGGGGACCGAGGATCTAATCCCAGCCCCGGCCCGTGCGGAACCATATGCTGAACTGGGAGCTCCCCCAGTTCAGTTCTCTCTCTGTCTCTCTCTCTGTATCTCTCTCTCTCTCTGTGTTAAAAATAAATAAATAAATAAATAAATAAAAATATATAAAAAAAAAATAAAATATTCCCAAATGGAACTGAGTAAGAAGCTCTCCAGATGGCATGGAAGGGAATGAGTAGATGGAGGAGAGAAGCAGTAGTGCTTTGACCTTAATTAATTTAATGAGCACCCACTAGAGATTAGTCATTATGCTCTGCTCTGTAGATTCAAGATGACATAAAAAATAGTCACACTTTGAGAAGTTCATAGTTTAACAGCAAACAGACACAACTCACATAAAGTAATAAATTCTGTGATAGGAATATAGTCTTAATACTATTGGATGCCAGAGGAAGCACTGATGAATGCTACTGGGGTGAGAGGCTAATTATTCATTTTCACAGAGAAGGTGACATATGAGCTTGACCTTAAAAGATACATTAGAAGTTTGCTAGGCCGACAAGGTGAGGAAGGGCATTCCAGTCTTTGCTAGGTCAATAATAGGGACTTTGTACTACTATGCTGATAGAGATAAGTATGCTTTTTGCCTCTTAGGGAAATACAAGGGCTGTCTGAAAAAATCCAACTATAAATGCCTCTTTTTTCCTATTACATGGCTGGATACTTTCCGGACAACTCTTGTATAAGGGAGAAGGTGGGGGAAGTAGAAGACTCATTTAAGCAAGTTACTCATTGGTTAACATTGGATCAACATAATAAAAGAGCTGAGCCAAATAGTGGAACTCTCAAAGATTTTGGTAATTTGGGTCTAAACAAAATTTGAGAGTTGAAGATATTTATTTACTGGCCTCTGCCCTATTTTACCTATCAGAAATCTCTCACAGTAATCCCAAGATCCATTGAATCCTGCAAGTTGCCACTATCCCTATCGTTTTGCATTATATACAGTAATGAGTGAGTCCTTTTGTCAGAAGGATAGGGGACTGGATCCCAGTTCCCAGGGAAAGCCTAGGTCTTCCTAACTTTTTAGTCCCAAAGGAAATACTTATCTAAACTGAATAGAAAGACAGAAACTATCTAATCTAAGCTCTTAATTCCTGTCCTGGTGTTTGCAATATACTTAATTTTTTTTATTTATTTATTTTTTATGGATCATGATCCACCAAGTGATTTCCGTCATTATTGGCTTATAGCTACAAAAATACTGCTCTAAAAGGTTGAGGATAAAAGAGTTAAAGTACTGATATTGGCTAAGCTAATGAATACTGATTCTTTTTTTTTTTTTTAAGATTTATTTTTTATTTGACAGAGAAGGGGGAGGGCCCAGAGCAGTCTCAGCATCTCAGAGTTCAGCATCTTTTGCTTCTTTAAGAGATATAGTGGTGTAATAGTAAGTAACAAGAGTACCTGCCTAGGAGTACTTTGCTACTAAGCAGTTGTGTGATGATAGCTATCTATATGGTATTAACAACACCTGGCAAGGTGATTAATTTTATGTTCCTTGGTTTCTTCACCTATAAAATAAAGTCTAGACTAGATAACCCCTAGACTGCCTCTTTATCTGGCAGACAGGCTTCATGGGGTTGACATTTGGGAATGGGTTAGACTCCATTGGCTATATACTTGGAACTCCATCTCTACTGATAAATTATAGACTTCTGGAGGCTTCATATGTAAGTTGGCATAGAAACTCAAAACTACCATGAGGAAGGGGGTCTGAGGAGGGGAGTCTTCCTCTAGCTAGGATTGGCAGGCTGAGAAACCTTTCCTATTCAAATTTTCCTATGCTGCTGGGAAAGCTACCCACACTAAAGAACTTGTCCCTTCACCTTCCCCTCTACCTCCCCAATGGGCTGATGTCATGGTCAAGCCTCAGTCATCCCTAGTTAATAATGGTCATTTGATAAACCATTCTGGTGGAGCTGCACTTCTAAGGGAAGTTAAATGTTTTCTTCTGAACTGTAAGAATAACCTCACACACACCCTTTTTTTTTTTGCCTCAGCTTTGAAGGTAATATCACACCACTTGAATGGGTAGTTATGGTTTATTCTCTGCCTTTGAATGGATCATTGCCCACTGTCAACTCTTTTTTTTTTTAATTGTTTAACAGAGAGACAGAGACACAGAGAAAGGGGAGGGCCCAGAACAGTCTCCGCAGCCTTACACCATCAGTTTTTGACATAGTTTCATTCCACACAGTTGGACATGTGGCTGCACAGGGTGGGAACCAGGCCAGGGGCCTCGCCTATGTGAAGCACGCCCATGTGGACCTGGGGCCTCCTGCATGGGGAGCACACCCTGGGCAGGAACCAAATTTGAGGCCTCCCACAAGGGAAGCATGCCCCAGTTCAGCACATGTGTCTGCATGGGCTGGGGCCAGGACCCGTACTGGATCCCCAGACCCTGCGGCTGCAAAGCAAGCACTGAACCTGCTGAGCCATCCTGGCATCCCAAATCTTATAAGTATTTCATTTCTGTACCCCTAATCTTTTGAGAGTCTAGCTATTGCATAAAAAACCCTTATAATTTAAATATGTTGGAATTAAAGATCAAGGCACAGATGGGCAGCCCATCAATCACTGTGAACAGGGAAGGTAGGACATACTAAAGGTGACACTTTGGGGTCGGAGGTAGCCTTTTTTAACCCAGTAGTCACCAATATCTGATAATTCAAGGTTGCTTAATAGCAAGAAAGTTTGCTGATCATGTCTGAGCTCTGGCTTGGCTTAGCTGCTTTAGGGTTAGTGACAAGGGCTTTGTAACCCAGTGTGTCTGTAGCTTTCCTATAGTCACATGTCCCCACCTCCTACTGTTTTTCCAGGCCTAGAGTGATGTGTCTGCCAATGAGAATTCAGCCCATTCTAACTCCCATGTTTTCATTTTGTGAAGCAGTAACATTGAAGCTTAGTGTTCTGCCCTTGGAATCATATGCTTTGAAACAGATAAAAATGGTTTTAAAGTGTAAAGTTTTATGATGGCTTATCCCCATTTCCTGTGAAACATTATTTATGAAGTGCCACATAAACAGGTTTTTAAAAACAATTCATCCTCACAGATGCCGAGAAGCCCTAAGAAACCAATTTCTTAAATGTACCTAGAACTTTGGAATTGAATTCAAATTTTGTTATTTGCTACTTTCACCTATCCTCCCCATCCCAGTCCTATAGATAAGGAAGGCGAGGCTCAGAAAGGCAAAGGGAGTGAATAGCCTAAGATAGCAGTGGGTTAACTGGCAAAGCAGAGAATAAAACTCAGACTTGCCTGATTCCAAAGCCCTTACCACTACATAGGACTGCCTATTGTCTATTTGGCTTCCTATTTTCATAATTGCTTCATAACTTTGGTAGCAGGTTGGAGAACCCTCTGGCCTCTGGAGAACTATACTCAACTTTCACCTTACTCATCTATTAGGAGTAAACTAATATGGTCTATAGGCTGGCCAGAGACTAAATTCCTCCCATCCCTGCTAATCGGTCTTTCAGTGTCAGGCTTCTCCAGAGCAGTGTTTTTTTAACTTTTTTTTTTTTTTTAAGATTTATCTTATTGTTTTTGACAGAGACAGAGAGAGATGGGGAGGGCCTGGAGCAGTCTCCATAGTTGTACGTCATCAGTTTTCAACGTGGTTTCGTTCCACACAGATGGATGGGGGCGCGCAGGGCAGGAACTGGGCTGGGGGCCTCCAACATGGGAAGCACACCCCAGTTCAGCATATGGGTCCACACAGGCTGGGGCCGGGATTCAGTCCTTGGTCCCCAGGGCTACAAAGCAAGCACTTAACCCGCTGAGCCATCCCAGCTTCCCCTTTTTTAACTTTTTTGATCACAATGCATATTTTAAAAATTGTTTTTACATCATAATTGTTTTTACATCATAAAAAATATAAATATTAGTATGTATACATATGAGGTCTGACAATTAAGTTCATGAACTTGCCACAATGTGCTTATGTTGGCAGCACTGTACAAACAACTTGGTATGGTTTCATAACCTTGCTATATCAGTGTCTCAGCTATGTTCACGTTGACATGTGGTGATGTTTGCTGAGTGGCATTCATTATTCTGTGTGTTTATGTGCCATGGCGAGAATGTCAGAGCTTGAATTAGAGCAACGAACAAACATTACATTTCTTGTTAAACTTGGCAGAGTGGAAGTGAAGTCAGGAACATGTTAGTAGTCCCAAGTTTATGAAGATAGTGCCATGAAGAAAGTGGCAGTGTACAAATGGATTAAACTTTTTTCTGAGGGGAGAGAAAGCGTAACTGATGAAGAGAAATAGGAAAATCTTGGCATGAGAAAGGTGTCTGCAAAAATGATCATGATAGGGAAGCTGGGATGGCTCAGTGGGTTAAGCGCTCACTTTGCAGCGCCGAGGATCGAATCCCGGCCCCGGCCCGTGTGGACCCATGTGCTGAACTGGGGAGTTCCCCCAGTTCAGTTCTCTCTCTGTCTCTGTATCTCTCTCTCTCTCTCTCAAAAACAATAAAAAATAAAAATAAATAAAAAGATTTAAAAAAATGATCATGAAGGAGCTCACCAGATGAACAAAGCAAAGGAGAGTTGAAGTTTGCCAAGACCTTCTAGAGGCCAGATGATTTGGGCTTTGCTATCACTGGTGATAAAACATGGGTGTGCCAATATTACCCTGAAACAAAGCATCAAAGTGCCCAATGGAAGTCAGCCAGTTCTCCACAACCAAAAAAGTTCTGTTAGTCCAAATCAAGAATCAAAACGATATTACTAACCTTTTTTGATATCAGAAGGATTGTTCATTATGAATTGTATCAACTGGACAGTCAACTAAGTTGACAATTTGGAAGTGCTGAAAAAGCTGCATGAAAGAGTGAGATGAAAACAAACTGAAATTTTGCCAACAACTCCTGGCTCTTGCATCATGACAATGCACCAGCTCACATGGCACTGTCGTTGAGGGAGTTTTTAGCCTGTAAACATAATTATTGGAACACCCTCCCTGTTTACCTGATCTGGCCCCCAGTGACTTTTTTCTATACCCAAAGATAAAGGAAATTCTGAAAGGAAAACATTTTGATGACATTCAGGACATCAAGGGTAATATGACAATGGCTCTGACAGTCATTCCAGAAAGAGTTCCAAAATTGCTTTGAAGGGTGGACTAGGTGCATAGCTTCCCAAGGGGAGCATTTTGAAGGTGCCCATAGTGATAGTCAGCAATGAGGTATGTACCACTTTTCTGGGATGAGATCTCGAACTTAATTATAAGACCTTGTACACACACCTGAAATATTTTCACAAAGTAATCCTTACCCTTATTGTTTGCAATATACTTAATTTTATTTTATTTTATTTTTTTTAATATGGATCATGATCGGTACACCAAGTGATTTCAGTCATTATTGGCTTATAGCTACAAAAATACTGTTCTAAAAGGTTGAGGATAAAACAGTTAAAAGTATTGATATTGGTTAAGCTATAAATACTGAGTCTTTTTTTTTTCTTTTTAAGATCTATTTTTGGGGAAGCCGGGATGGCTCAGTGGGTTAAGCGTTCACTTTGCAGCTCTGGGGACCGGGGATCGAATCCCGGCCCCGGCCCGTGCGGAACCATATGCTGGACTGGGAGCTCCCTCAGTTCAGTTCTCTCTCTGTCTCTGTCTCTGTATCTATCTCTCTCTCTGTCAAAAATAAAAATAAAATAAATAAAAAATAAAAGATTTATTTTTTATTTGACAGAGACAGAGAAGGGGGAGGGCCTAGAGCAGTCTCCATAATTGTAGGTCATCAGTTTTCAATGTGGTTTCGTTCCACACTGGTGGGGGCCCCTCGGCAGAAACTGGGCTGGGGGCCTCCCATATGGGAAGCACACCCTGGTTCAGCATATGGGTCCACACAGGCCAGGGCCAGAATTCAACTGCAAAGAGAGCATGTAACCCTCTGAGCCATCCTGGCTTCCCCTGAATACTGATTCTTACAGTACTGGTTCCCAGAATTTTGAAAATTTTTTTTTTAATATTTATTTATTTTTTAATTGCAGAATTTTGAATTTCATGTACCTATTTATTTATTTGTAAGATTTTATCTTTGTTTTGAGGGAGAGAAGAGGGGAAACCAGGATGTTTCAGCAGGTAAGGAGCTCGTTTTGCAGCCCCAGGGACCGAGGATCAAATTCTGGCTCCAGTCCACGCAGACCCATATGCTGAACTGGAGTGTACTTCCCCTGTGGGAGATCCCCAGTTAAGTTCTTGCCCTGTGGTTTGGCCCCTGGCTCGAGGGGGCGTTTCCCATGTGGGAGGCCCCCAGCCCATATCCCACCCTGCGTTGCTCCTGCCCACCTTTGTGGCCCACCTTTTTGGAACGTAACCATGTTGAAAACTGATGACTTAAACTATGGAGACTGCTCTGGGCCCTCCCCTTCTCTCTGTCTCTGTCAAACACAATAGAATAGGGGAAGCTGGGATCGCTCACTTTGCAGCCCAGGGACTGAGGATCAATTCCTGGTCCTGGTCCATGTGGACCCATGTGCTGAACTGGGGTATGGCCCCCAGTTCAGTTCTCGCCAAGGCGAGCTTGGCATGTAGGAGGCCCCTGGTTCAGACCCTGGCTTGCGGGTACATGCTTCCTACGTGGGAGGCCCCCTGGCCCAGTGTCCACCCTGCATGGCCCCCACCCACCTGCATGGAATGAAACCATATCAGAAGCTGTTATGTACAACTGTGGAGACTGCTCTGGGCCCCCTTCTCTCTGTCTCTGTCAAAAACAATAAGTCTTTTTAAAAAATGCAACAAACCTTTATTAAAAAAAAAAAGAATTATGGGGGATGCCAGGATAGCTCAGCAGGTTGAGTACTTACCTTATAACAGTGAGATCAGGTTGAATCCCAGACCTGACCCTTGCAAGCCCATATGCTAAACTGCAGCACAGTGTTGGTAACCACTGGATGGCCACAAATGTTCTCACCTTCCATGTGGAACCTTCCCCCCAATTCAGTTCCCACCCCATGTGGCCCCACATCTACCTGTGTGAAATGAAAATGTAACAACTGATGATGTACAACTATGGAGACTGCTCTGGGCTCTCCCCCCTTCTCTTTATATCTCTCACCTTTCAAACAATAAAATTAATCTTGGGGGGAAAAAAAAATTATGTAGAATGAAAAAAATCTGAATCCTTCACATACCATTTTCCTCAATCCCACTCTCCTCAGAGGTAACCACTATTAACAGATGGGTGTGTGTCCTTTTGTACCTTTTTCTAAGTAGAATTTTATTTTACAGAAGTAGGATCCAACCATGTGTTTTGTTCTACAACTATATATTATTTACTCACAACAGGTCTTAGAGATTTTTCCTTGCAATAGATACATTTACCCTTGAGAGAAAATAAATTGTGAGAAGAAATCTTTTTATAAAGGAAACTCTTAAACTGAATAAATTTAGTTCTATGAAGGACTTGCTATATCATCTTTATTTTTATCATTTCATCGTCGACCAGTGAAAACTGCATCACAAAATGGTACATGTGTCTCTGGATTCTTTTTTTTTTTTAAGATTTATTTTATTGTTTCTCACAGAGACAGAAGGGGGAGTGCCCAAAGCAGTCTCCATAGTTGGACATCATCAGTTTTCCACATGGTTTCTTTCATTCCACACAGGTGGGCAGGGGCCGTACAGGGGTATTTGGATTCTTAGGACTCACTAGCCTAGGGGTCTACAGAATACCCAGTTCCATTCCTTTATCTTAAACTCTGGCCCACTTTGGGACTCTTATGAGTTCACATTTCTATCTCATTCCTCTGTTAACTTTTTTACACTTTTTTTTTTTTCTCTCTACCTGTTTCATATCATGGTTGCATTTTATGAATATATTGGTAACAAATACAGAATTATACTTTAGTATACTAAATTGATCTTTCTGTCTGGGCCATTAAATAACAATACATATCTTATTTGTTAGCACTTTGCTACATACATCTTTCACTTAATCATAGCCACTCTATGAGGTAGGTATTTTTTTCATTTTACAAAGGTAAGAGTCAGGCAGAGAAATTTTCTTTCAGTCATATTAATAATGAGTAGTATTCTAGTCATTTGAGCATTTTATGTCAAACACTTAAGTTCTTTGTATGTATTACCTCATTTAACCCTCAACAACCTTAAGAAGTAGGTGCTCATAAGGCTATCCATTTTGCAGATGAGGAAATAAGTGCACAGGTAAGATTTATGAATAGTAACTTGCCCAAAGGTTCATAGCAGAACTGTAAAATAAACCCAGTGAATTGGACTCCACAGTCTTTGTTACTCTGCACTGCCTCCTGTATGATTTTTCTGTCTTTACTAGGATTGCACAGATTTTTTTTATGTTTTAATTGTTTGAGAGAAGGTGATAGAACATGGGAGGGCCCAGGGCAGCCTCCACAGCCATACATCATTAATTGTGACATGATGTGGGGTTGCACTGGGTGGGAACTGAACTGGGGGCATCCCACATGGGAGGCAAGAACCTTCGCTGCTATGCCATCCTGGTGGTTTACCAGTTGCACTGCTGCAGTTTAGCAAATGGGTTTGCAGGGTCCAGGGCCAGGAATCGAACCCCCGAGCTCGTGATTACAAGGGAAGTGCTCAACCGCTGAGCCATCCTGCGTCTTTGGATTGCAAAGATTTTTTTTTTTAAGAGTTTTTTTTTTTTAGTTCTTAATTTATTTTATTTATTTATTTTTGACAGACAGAGAGAGAGAGAGACAGAGACAGAGAGAGAACTGAACTGGGGGAGCTCCCAGTTCAGCATATGGTTCTGCATGGGCGGGGGCCAGGACTTGATCCCTGGTCCCCAGCGCTGCAAAGTGAGCGCTTAACCCACTGAGCCATCCCGGCTTCCCCAGGATTGCAAAGATTTTTAACCCTGATTTGACTCCAACGCAACTTGCTATAGTGACACAATGTTTCCCCACATATACCATAGAGTATGATATTTGTGGAGTCACTAGAATCAACCTTGGAGACAAGATTAATTTGAACAACGAAATTATTATATAACCCAAGAAATTCTTAGGTTTTAGAGGTTTTACATTCTCTGATCATGCTGACTCTTCTTTGAATCTCATACTGTACTTCCTTTCCCCTCACAGTCAGGGTAATGAAATATAGTCAAGTTTGGATAATTAGACTTCCAGTCCCAACTTCTCTCTCTTGTCTCCTCCACTACCACCAGCTTTCCTAGCCTCTTGGGAGGTAGAGAAGGTTGTTCAGTTTATTCTTTCATCATATTTTTATTGCTTGAAGACTTATCCTCTACACCATCCTCTGAAGACTCCTGCATGTTTTTAGAAGGTACACCTTTTTACTCTGCCTCTAATTTGGAGGGTTATAGCTGTTAGGCCCATTTAGTGTGGAGGGCAGTCTAATCCCTATGCACCAGGAAGATAGCTGCAATTTGAGAGCAGGTCAGGTCTGCTGACTTCTTAGACTTGAGAGACTTTCAGACATGGAGAGGTGGCAGAAGCAAAGTGAAAGCATTGACACCCAATTAGGTCTGTTGATTATGTTTCTCTACTCACCTTTGACCAGAAGTGAGAAAGGATGGATTTTCTGGCAATTGGACCCTGATTAGATTTTCAGAAATGTCAAGAAGACTCGTCATATATGAAGGATACAAAACCAAAAGTTCACCCTCTGCTTTTAGGAGGGGTAATTTATCCCACACCCCTAGAGTGAATATCTCATTTTGAAAGCTAGAAAAAAAGGGCAGGGGAAGAAAAAGGATAGCCCCAGATACCAAAAATATGCTGGGGATCTAAGCTACTCATGGGTGGATTGGGTATTCTTGGGACAACAAAAAGTTGATCAGTTTGCTATTCTTTGAAGACCTGGTGAGGAATGAATGAGAGATTAAAAACTCTTAAACAGTTTTCAGTCTCTCCATTTCAGATCACTTGGCAGTTGGGGATTATATGGTAGGGTAAACTGCTTCAGATGCAATTTTTATTTTATTGTTCCCCACTCATACTACTGAGAGTCAGCTGCCTGAGACCCTCTCAGTGGTGTGACCTTTTAATGATGGATGATTACAAGAGTTAAATCCTCATTGGAACAATGAAACAAAGAGATTCTTTTGTTGTTAAATTTATTGGGGTGACATTAATTGATGTCAATTACATTGTCTCCAGGTGTACAATTCTACATTACATTGTCTATACGTCGCATTATGTGCTCACCACCCAGAATCAGCTCATTTTCCATCACATGAAACAAAGAGATTCTATCCTTTGTCTAAAAAGTGATTGTATTAATAGCTGTAATGGCCCTCTGTTTAATTTTACCCACTTTTTTTCTTGCAGGACTATTGAGGCCTGGAAGTCCCCTCCCCTCCCCCCTTTGCCGCTTTGTGGCATCCCCCTCCCTCCACCCTTTCCTATTTTTATAATCTAGCCATGACTAGCAGAAGCACAGCCAGGCCCAATGGGCAGCCTCAGGCCAGCAAAATATGCCAGTTCAAATTGGTCCTGCTGGGTGAATCTGCAGTGGGGAAGTCTAGCCTGGTATTACGTTTTGTCAAAGGGCAGTTCCATGAGTACCAGGAGAGCACCATTGGAGGTAAGTATCTCAAAGAAGAGATTCAAAGCTTAGTAAGGCTTTGGGAGGGAGATCTAGGCACCTGACTGTAAAGCTGGCCTTCTGAGCTCCCTGGAATAGAAATCCTTTATAAAATAGAAGAAGAAAAAATTGCAACAATGCCAAGAAGCAGGTACATTCATCATCCTGCTTTCTAGAAGAAAGGAAGAAAGATTGACCTTTGCACACCAATAAAATCACTAAGCTTTTAATCTGTCTTCCTCCTCCCACTTTCATTGTAATCCTAGTGAAATTCTAGAGGACCCTGTCCTCTTGAGCAGGGTTGGTTTTGGAGCAGTGATTCATAATCAGATATGCACATCAGAATCATCTGGAAAGTGTTTTCATCCTATGCATGCTTGAGTCCTACCCTAGATCTACTGATTAGTATTGGGGGTAGGGTAAGATTGCAAAGGCATAGGCATGTGTGTTTGGAAAAGCTCCTTACATGATTGTAGTGCACATACCTGGTAAAATAGAGGCTGGAGCTATATACAAAAGAAAAGGGCATCTGCCTTTCCCACGTTTGCTACCTTTTCCCTGTCACTACCCCCAAAATAGGATGCTAATTCAATAAAAGATTTTTTTATGAGAACTCTGATCAGTTACTATTCCTTGCTTTTACTGGTCATCTTGGAAACATGGTTCTCTGGGACCAGCAAAAGATGATAGCAAAAGTAATAGCCAAAGAACATTGATAATGGTGGGACCTCCCATCAAGCTTTAAAATCTTCTAATCAGTTCTTGGTGTAACTTTTTATCTGAAGCTTATTATCTCTGTCATTATCTCTTATTCTTCTGTTTGGGTTAGAAGAGGGATGTCAGTTCTTTCTATCCCTCATAGTTTATGATATGTGCCCA
The DNA here is from genome assembly GCA_004027555.1 of Craseonycteris thonglongyai. Lineage (NCBI taxonomy): Eukaryota > Metazoa > Chordata > Mammalia > Chiroptera > Craseonycteridae > Craseonycteris > Craseonycteris thonglongyai. The sequence goes on from PVKE010010804.1 coordinate 26,739, forward strand.
TTCCTTAGTTAGAGAAACTCCTGGCAGGAAGGACTTAGCCAAGAGCAATCTTAATCTTGATTCCAGGACCTATATGCAAGGAGGAGAACGCTAAATCTTTTCTTGTAGCTGAATAGCCCGGGTCATGACTGGTTTTAGACTAAGAGTCTAAAAAATATTTTGAAAGGGTTTGGGGGGTGTGGAATGTTCCCATTCAGCCTCTCATTTACAACTTCTCCATTCTCTCATCCATAGCGGCCTTCCTCACCCAGTCTGTTTGCCTAGATGACACAACAGTCAAGTTTGAGATCTGGGATACAGCTGGGCAGGAGCGATACCATAGCTTGGCTCCCATGTACTACAGAGGTGCCCAAGCAGCGATTGTGGTTTATGACATTACTAATCAGGTAAGTGGACAGAAGATTATCCTTGGTTTTATGTATAGGAATTAAATTAGGTTGGAGAGAGAAGGCAGGTTTTTGAAAAGCAGCCTTCTGCCTAGAAAAAGACGGTTTTGAAGGTGACAGACCTAGAATGGCAGTCATTCCAGCCCACCTGTTTTCTTTCTTTTGTTTTCATAGGAAACCTTTGCTCGAGCGAAGACATGGGTAAAGGAACTACAGCGACAGGCCAGTCCTAGCATCGTTATTGCCCTGGCAGGGAACAAAGCTGACTTGGCCAACAAGCGCATGGTGGAGTATGAAGTAAGATGGCTCAAGAGTCCCTCCCTAACACACTTCTGTGTTTAGGACCTCTTTTTGTCCAAACAAACCTGCCCTTTCTGGAAACCTCCTCTGAGGATATTCATCATCTCATTTCCCAGTTCTGCACCATGTTAAATACAGCAACACTGTGACTCTAATAACAGCCAGGAGATTTTAGAGGAGTCAGAAGAAAATTCCAGAGCAGAGGGGTAGGGAGTACCAGCTCTGGGGGTACCAGTGTGAAAACAGGAAGGAGGGAGCAATTGAATTTGAGGTAAGGGACTATTCAAGTATCAGAACCCAAAAACCCCCAACCAATTAATTTCTCCTGCATAATTAAGATTCCTGTATTTGTTGCATTAAGTGGTATAAACCATGGGTTATCCTTGAGAGAACTGTCACCAAAATATGGGTCCAGGACCAACTGGCTCAGAAGGACAATTAAGGGGAGGGAACCTATGATATTGCCTAGCTCTGGTGCTACATGGGATTGGAAAGGCAATACTTGTTCTTACCCTACATTCTTAGCACCACTACACCCCACCCCTTGCAGGAGGCCCAAGCATATGCAGATGACAACAGCTTATTGTTTATGGAGACCTCAGCCAAGACAGCTATGAACGTGAACGATCTCTTCCTGGCAATAGGTAAGGTCAGAGGAGCCTAAGGTCTTCCTGTCTTTTTCCTTACCTCTAGGCAAGATCACTAACACAAGTCATAGGATAGATGGAAGTGTCTCCTCTTGTGAAAACTTTGGGTATAGAAATACTGTAACTTTCCATTGTAGCCTCCATTCTTTAGCTGCAGCTTGAGCCCCTCATCTTTAATGTAGTTTACAGTGAACCCTCCCCTCTTTAGAAGTTTCTTTTAATGTCTCACATTTCCTTTCCCCTTACTTTTCCCTCACCAAATAACTTTTTTTTGGGGGGATGAGTAAAATCTATCATTCTTTGTTCCCTTCTCTTTTTATCTCTAGCTAAGAAGTTGCCAAAGAGTGAACCCCAGAATCTGGGGGGTGCAGCAGGCCGAAGCCGAGGTGTGGATCTCCATGAGCAGTCCCAGCAGAACAAGAGCCAGTGTTGTAGCAACTGAGGGGGTGGCTAGCAGGAAACAAGTACGGAGCTAGCACAAGAGCTAAGAAATAACCTCCTTCCCCATCCCTCAGCACACAGCCCCTATGGTAACAGCACACTGAGCCCTGGCTCCTAAGGGCTGCCTCCTGACAGCTCCATCGTGGCACTTTTTTTAACGCTTCAGCAACCAACACCAGGCAGCTGTTGCCATTGGCCTCCTACCCCTACTCTGGGGCTTGAGGGCCAGATCCCCTAGGACTTACCTTCCAAAACAAACTTTCTTCACTTTGTATTATAGGTACAAGACAGTGACCTACTTACCTTTCCTCCTCATTTTTTCAGAAAACATTTTTTTTTGTCTTCTGCCCTTCCCCTTCTGCTTTTCATCAATCCCTATTCTTGATCTCCTTTTCCTCCTCTCAGGATGGAGAAGGTGGTAAACCCAGGAAGGTGAGGAAGGAGGTTTCCAGTTTAGTCACAATAAAGGCCCTGGAGGAGAGTAAGGCTCAGAGCAGGAGGGAGTAAGGAAACATTTCCTTTTTGGTTTCCTCATATTTAAAAACACTGCAGTATCCATGAGTTGATCTTATGGAAGGTATTTCTAGGTAGAGTAAGAATGGGAAGGCAAGCTCTCGGGTACCAGGTGGGAGTTGTGTTGTTAGCTAACTGGGCAGAGGTGGAGGAGGAGTTGGAGATGAAGTGTCATCTGTGGCTCTGGAACCCCTTCCAAGGCCCAATTTCCCCTCAGCCTTGTAGGTAGCTTCTCATCCCATAGTGGGGATGACTCCAGACCCCAGAATTCTCCAAAGAATCTTCACTAGTTGCCTGCATCTTTGGCTCTGCTGTGATCTAATTGGAGGAGGGACCAGTTTCTGATACCTATCCTCTGATTTATACATACGCATTTTCTTCTCTTTGGCCTTTAGATGGCTCAACCCCAGCCACTATGTCCCTCTGCAGTTTGCACTTTAATTGATGGTAGTTCAGTTGGGATACTTGTTATATGGGGGTTTTGATTTATTTACTTGCCCTCTCCCTTTCTAATTAAATAGAATCTGAAGTTTTGAGAGGGACTATAGAAAACTACCAGTGGCAGCTACTGGAGCCCAATCTCCACTGTTAGCTTCCTCTAGCTCTGATTCTTAACCTATATTCTTGCCAGTCTAGGTCTGGGTATAGGTTTGCCTTTCCTGGAGAATTAACAAGCAACTGGAGAGTGGTCTCAGGATAGCACAGGCCATGGTATGGGGATGAAGAAGAGTCAGGCAAGAGGGCAAAATTTTCTTTCCCAGGGTTCATGTTCAATTTGATCAACCCATTACCATGTCTTTCCTACTTCCCTATAAATAGATACGATCTTTATTCCCACTGAACCATCTGTTCAGTCCTCTACCTCCCATCAGGCCCTATTTCTTTTCTCTTTTGTTAGTATCTTCAATTTAGCCCCTCCATGCTTATCTCCATGTCCATCCCCCATGCTACCAGTGGTTTAATCCATATACCACTAGGGGCTAGCACCACAGAGGCCCACTTGTGGCCCCCTTGTATCATAACACCTGTTCCTATGGACAGAGAATGACTGGCTCTGAAGGTCTCTCACACTGTCTCACATCGCCATAGGACATTGGTCCTTTCTAAATCTCTGACCTCCTTCACATCCTTCATCAGGTATTTTAGGATGTCTTTGGGAAGCCATCAAGCAGAGAGAACTCTAAACTCCTTGTTCTAGCCTCGAGTTTGGGGTAAATTAGGGGGAGTAAGATAGGAAAGGCCTCAGTGACCTATAATTGGAAACTTTTTGCCCTTTTGGCTTGTAGACTTCCTTCTGTCCCAGAGTTGCTGAGAAGTCCATGAAGTTGAGATTTTGAAGGACCCAGTTAGGTTTTTCTATTTAGGCCTCAATTCCTTACCTTTTCCAGGGGCAGCCTTAGTTCCCAAGGCCCTGAAACACACATTTTCCCTTTCCTTTTCCAGTACCCACTAGTCCCAAAACAGCACCCAATGCATCCTTACAAGTAGAAGAACTAGGATGGCTTTCTTAAGTCTCTTAGAAATTAAGTTTTTTCTCTGCAGCTTTCCCAGAGGAACAGAAGTGAAGGTGTTTCATTGCCTTGGGGCTGGGAAACAACTTCTCCAGGCTGCTTCTCTCCTCTCCTGCCCCTTAGGAACAGGATTGGCCTTAGCTTTTAGGCCTATCTGCTGCCTTCCTTCTATTTCCTACCATCTTTTCTGCTTTCCTTTGAGCTCTGTTGGGATTGGGGATCTTAGTTTTTATTTCCTAGCTCTTCATTTTCTTCTTCTGATCCATTTTTTTGGGGGGGACGGGGGGAGATCCCTGTCTTTTTTTTTCTTCTCAGAAAGCATTTGCCTTTTTTCCCCTTTCTCTTCCAACATAACAATCGTGGTAACAGAATGCAACTGCTGATTTACCAATATATTTAATGTAAGTAAAAAAAGGAAAAGAAAAAAAAAAAAAGAAAAGTGTATTGGAGTGTTGCTTATTACTTTTTTTGTCTGTTTCATACTAGAAATTTGGAAGAAAGGGCACCCAATAATATTTTATTAAATCAGAAACACACTTTCCCCTGCATCTTGCTGTTTCTTATCCCCTCAGTCTTTTCTTTAATGGTGAGATAAACCAATTTGGAAAATAGTCCCTTTATTACTGTTTAATCACTCCTATTCCCAGGCCACTATATATATATATATATATATATATATATGTTGGGGTTTTTTTCTTTAATAATTTATTTTATTGTTTTTTGACAGAGACAGACAGACAGAGACAGAGAGAAGGGGGAGGGCCCAGAGCAGTCTCCATAGTTGACAGCATTAGTTTTCCATACAGTTTCACTCCACAAGTGGGCGCAGGGCTGCACAGGGCAGGAAACAGGCTGGAAACCTCCCGCATAGGTCCCAGCAGAAACTGAACTGGGGGCACACCCCAATTCAGCATATGGGTCCGCATGGGCCGGGGCCGGGATTCGATCCTCGGGCTCCGGGGCTGTAAAGTGAATACTTAACCCACTGAGCCATCCCAGCTTACCCCCAGGCCACTAGAGAGCTCATCAAATCTGACCATAGGTTATTATTTTAGGCCCTCTTAACAGAATGTATATATGGGGGGCAGGGTGTCTATGGACCTTTCGGTAGACAGTTGAGATTGGAGAGACAGGTAGAATTTGTGACTCCTTTGAAGTATTGTGCAAAAATTTATGTGCGTTTCTCTAGGGAGAGGGTCCTTTGCCTTATTAGTATCTCAAAGGGAACCATGACCTAAAGGTTTAAAAAAAAAATCACTGAACTAGCATTTTTGATTGATCATGTGTCTCCTACCCCAAAAGGAAAATTTCTCCTAAATCTGTTTTTGTTTCCTACTGTACATGAAACCCTTCAGTCCATCACAGTCTAAGAGGAGGTGGGTAGGGAAGGGTGATACAGAGAAAAGATTAGGTATGGTTGCAAAAGTTTTAAATCCCAAAGACTCTGAAGAACAAGAAAGAGGTCTGGTGACAGACAGACCTGACATCCCAGTCCTGTCTCTTGTCAATTTACCGGCAGTGGCTTTGATCAAGTTACTTAACAGCTCTCTACCTCAGTTTCTTTTGTAAAAGAAATGTTGAGATTTAAAAGCCAATCATGGGGATGCTGTGATAACTCAGAGGTGGAGCACTTGTCTCTAAATTATGAGGACTGGGTTTGATTCCCAGCCATGGCCCATGCAAACCCATATGCTGAACTGCTGCACAACTGGTAAACTGCCAGGACAGCTCAGCGGTGAAGGTTCTTCCCATGTGGGAGGCCCCCAGTTCAGAGGCCACCTTGCACAGCCCCATAACCACCTGTGTGGAATGAAACTGTCACAACTAATGATGTATAACTGGAGACTGCTCTGGGTCCCCTCACCCCTCACCGTCTCAAAAGAAATCTTTTCAAAAAATACAGTCAATCATGTACAGCATGTATGTGGCATACAAGGAGGTAACAGTGTTATTAGTGCAGAGACATCTGTGGATTCAGATAGTCCCCAACTGACTTCTCTGTATCCTTGGGCTGAGCCTCTTTTTTAAGACTGGTAAATGGGTCCCACACCAGGCCTTTCCTCAAATGACTTAATAATTGTACACAGTCAAGTTGGAAATCTATTTCCAAAAATTTTAGAGCCAAAATCACCTTTAAGTGTGGGTTCCCCTTTATGTATATGTCTTAGTGGCTCATCTCCCATCCCCTACTCCACATGGCTCCTTGATTCCTGGTAAAAGTTCTAGTTGTTTAGGAGAACAGAAAGGGAGGGGAAACTTCCAAAATTAAAGATGAAGACCTTCACTTAAAATGAGTGAGGTTGTAGCTCAACCTTCTGTTCTCTAGAGGGCAGTGTAGGTACATTTGCCCCAGGTTCACAGCCAGCCAATGACAAAAGTTTTCAGTCCACCAAATGATAAAAGGGTGATTAAAAATTATTTTAGTGCCCTTTACACTGAAATAATGAGCTATTATAATCTTACTAATTTGAGGTGTTAAATGTCATTTATCTTGTTAACGGTTTTAAAAAATAATTTTAACTAAGCAAAATTAATATGGCTATTCAATGTTGGTTCCATAATTTGGGGAGAAATTCAACTAGTCTAAGGAATCTCAGTTTTTGAACCACCATTTAGGCTTCGTTTCTGCTCTCATTTCTGGATGTAAGAGAATTGAGCGCTTGATCTTGTTTTCTCTAAAAGACAAAGGATTGTAGTTGCAACACACATGTCAAAAACGGCAAAGTCGAATCTCACCGCTAGGAGAAAGCGGGCTGGATCCCGAAGCCTCCTTCCATGAACGCATCCTGAGTTTCAGCAGTAGGAACTAGGCGGGGGCGTCTCAAAGTCTCCCACCTCTCAGCTCAACCTTTGGAGTCCTCGTCACGTTCCACTGCCTGCATACCCGACACCAATGAGGGTCCCATTCATTGTCAAGGAAACCTCTTTTAAAAATCTCCAAGTCCTGGATGCGTCCGGGCTGCCTGGGCCTCCAGGAGGCGGGCACAACAACAAGGAGGCGGGCCGCAGCTAACCAATGGCGGGGCACGAACTGAGGAGTGACAGTGGTCCTTTATTCTGGCCCAACGTCACGGCGCTGGCCCCGCCCCTTCGCCAGCGGTCTACCGGTGCCAGGCAAGTAAATAGCCATCGTGGGGGACATCGAACAGGGTAAGAGAACTGGGCCCAGGAAGAGGAGGGGGAAGGGCTGGTGACCCGGTACAATGGCGGGGGGCCTTGACACCCAAGGGTGTTCCTAACCAAAAAGACAACAAACTGCCAGGCCCCACCTCCACTCCCGCTGCCCGGTGCTCCTGGGACGCAGGGTGTTGCTGGTTAGTGACATGGGACCGGTGCTCCTGCCGCGGTGCTGATCATATCCTACCTAAAGTACCCCTGAGGAGTGAGGGGCCGCCACCCTCACCAGTGGGTGGCATCTGTTTTGAAGAAGGCTACCTCTTCCAAATCCTGGGACATTGAACTGACTGAGTTCACATTCAGCTCAGCCCTACCTGCACCTCTCCAGTCTGATTCTAGTGGGCTGGGATTGAGAGTAGGTGGGAGGGAGAGTGAGAGGCCCATAGCCCAGGAGTAAAATGCAGACTCTGCTCCTACTTCTATGACCCTCATAGTTTCTCATAGTGGCCCTCTCTTTAGCATGGAATCAGCAACTGGGACTCTTTGAACCCCCACCCCCACTTGGCCTGCTAGAGTTAGTGATCTGCTCAGTGCTGTGATAAAACTGCTGCAGGGCAGAGCAGAAAAATTACCTTCCTTCTCTAGCGATCCCCTGACACCCTGGCCATTAACTCTTCAATTTGCTGAGCTCACTGGAATGGCACAGACAAGGTAGGGGTGGGGACCTCAGGTTGGGGTCTGCTTCCCAGCTGGGCTTTTTTTTTTTTTTTTAAGGTGGGTGGAGAGAGGAGGGAAGTAAAAGGCCTTCAAAAATATTGTTATTACTTGTCACAGCAACTCTGCTTTGTAGATCTCATTTCATAGATGACAGCACAAGTTCAGAGAGGCTTGGTATGGTGCCAAGGGAACAGGGTTGATTAATGATAGGTCTGGTTTCACAGACCCAAAGCAGTTTGACTCCAGAATCTGAGCTCCTTTCACCTCATTAGGCCACTACCACTACCTTTTTCACCTTTTTGGCCTTATTTAAGACAGTCTGCCCCTCAGTTGTCCTCTCCTGATTTTAGAAATAATAAACCAGCAAACTGGACATTAGACATTTGGCTTCTGTCCTTTAGGCCCTTTGCCCCAGACATTGTTCTCTGTAGTGGACAAAGTAGATAGTGTAGGATGGGAGACAGGTGATTCTAGAAGACTACTATCTCCCCCTCCACCCCTTTCATCCTATCAGTACAGTCTGTCTCTGAAGTGCTCCAGGTTTTCTGTAAGGGCCCATTTGGACCCTCACTCCTACCCTTTGGCCTCATTACCACAAAAAGTCTCCCCCATTCGATCTCCCCTGTGTCTTCCTCTCACCAATTCCCATAAATTGGTTTCATATCATCTCCTCCCATTCCTAGCTTAATCCCTGAATCGTCCTCCTACAGGTCTGCCACGATGCTATTGCTGCACAGAGCTGTGGTCCTGAGGCTCAGACAGAACTGCAGGTAGGCTACCCCATCCCAACACTTGTCTCTAGCCTATAGGCTACCCCATCCCAACACTTGTCTCTAGCCTGTATCTCCCACTCCCAGTATCTTTATGATGCCTTATCTACCAGATAAGATAGTTGGGATGGTGGCCAGGAAGGAAAGGCAAAGCCAGATCCCATTTGTCCCACCCATCTCTGGAGAAACTAAGTTCCAGTGGAAGGAACCAATGGCCAACCAGGGAGAGGTAAACCCCAAGCCTTCACTGATCAGAAGTGGACTACTAAGAAGACCTCTCTCTTCCAGACTCAAGTCTACCCCCTTAAAGCTCTGCATTCAGGCCTGCTCTACAAATGACTCATTTCAGCCCCAGTGCCCCAGCTTCACCTTCTCTGGAGACAACTCCAGCACCAGGGGATGGAGAGTCATGGGAGCCCTGCTAGGCCTCGGTTCAGTGTTGGCATACCATGACCACCGTTGCAGGGTAAGTGGGGAAGGAAAGGACTTCACTGTTCAAACAAAGGGAACATACTTAGCTCCCTAGGCAAGCCAGGTTGTTACCACAGAGCCCATGGTGACACTACTTCATGCACAGTAGAGATAAAATCTGCTGCCACCGTTTCCCAGTGGCTACAACTTTGTGAATTGGCTCAAGGTGAGCTACAGTGATTTCTTCTTTTAAAAAAAAATTTAAGATTTATTTTATTGTTTTTAACAGAGACAGAGAGACAGAGAGAAAGGGGAGGGCCCAGAGCAGTCTCCATAGTTGTAAGTCATCAGTTTTCCACATGGTTTTGTTCCACACAGGTGGGCAGGGGTTGTGCAGGTCAGGAACTGGGTTGGGGACCTCCCACATGGGAGGCTTCCCCCTTGATCCAGGGGCTGAACTGGGGGGCAAGAACCAAACTGGGGACCTCCCACATGGGAAGCACACCCCAGTTCAGCATTTGGGTCAGCACAGGCTGGGGCCGGGATTTGATCCTTGGTTCCCAGGGCTGCAAAGCAAGCATTTAAACTGCTGAGCCATCTGGCTTCCTGATTTCTTCTTAATATTCTGTTCCCTTTTGCCTCACCCCTGCCCTTCCTACAGGCTGCTCAGAAGTCCCCACGCATATACACAAGGGAAGAAGTAAAATCCCACAGCAGCCTTGAGACTAGGGTCTGGGTGACTCTGGGCTCTGAGGTCTTTGATGTCACAGAATTTGTGGACCTACACCCAGGGGGCCCATCAAAGCTGATGCTAGCTGCTGGAGGTCCTCTAGAGCCCTTCTGGGCCCTCTATTCTGTTCACAACCAGTCCTACGTACGTGAGACGCTGGCTCAGTACAAGATTGGGGAGCTGAGCTCTGAAGACAAGGTGTCCTACACCTTGAAGACCTCTGACCCCTATGCTGATGATCCTATACGTCATCCCTCCCTGAAGGTCAACAGCCAGCGCCCCTTTAATGCAGAGCCCCCCTCTGAGCTGCTGACAGAAAACTACATCACACCCAACCCTATTTTCTTCACCCGGAACCATCTGCCTGTACCTAACCTGGATCCAAATACCTATCGCCTGCATATAGTAAGGCCTGGGGGTCAGTCACTGTCCCTATCCCTAGATGACTTGTACCAGTTCCCCAAACATGAGATCACAGTCACTCTGCAGTGTGCTGGCAACCGGCGCTCTGACATGAGTCAGGTAAAAGAAGTAAAAGGTCTGGAGTGGAGTACAGGGGCCATTAGCACTGCACGCTGGGCTGGGGCACGACTATGTGATGTGTTAGCCCAGGCTGGTCACCGACTCCGTAAAACTGAGGCCCATGTCTGCTTTGAAGGGCTGGACTCAGACCCCACAGGGACTGCCTATGGAGCATCCATCCCTCTGGCTCGGGCCATGGACCCTGAAGCTGAGGTCCTGCTGGCTTATGAGATGAATGGGCAGCCTCTGCCTCGTGACCATGGCTTCCCTGTGCGGGTGGTGGTTCCTGGTGTGGTGAGTGCCCGCCATGTCAAATGGCTGGGCAAAGTGAGCGTGGAACCAGAAGAAAGCTTCAGCCACTGGCAGCGGCGAGATTACAAAGGCTTCTCTCCATCTGTGGACTGGGACACTGTAGATTTTGACTCGGCTCCATCTATTCAGGAACTTCCTGTTCAGTCAGCCATCACAGAGCCCAAGGACGGGGAGATGGTAGAACCAGGGGAAGTAACTGTCAAGGGCTATGCATGGAGTGGTGGTGGAAGGGCTGTGATCAGGGTGGATGTGTCTCTGGATGGGGGCCTAACCTGGCAGGTGGCTGAGCTGGATGGAGAGGAACAGCGGCCCCGAAAGGCCTGGGCCTGGCGGCTATGGCAACTGCAAGCTCCTGTGCCAGCTGGTAAAAAGGAATTGAATATTGTTTGTAAGGCTGTAGATGACAGCTACAATGTGCAGCCAGACACCGTGGCCCCCATTTGGAACCTTCGAGGTGTGCTTAGCAATGCCTGGCATCGTGTCCATGTCCGTGTTGCCCCATGAGAAGGTAAAATGGAACCATCTCCCTAGAACCACCTCCTCATCCCATTTCCACACCCATCCTTTCTTTAGCCTCATTACCACAGAAAAACCTTTCCCTCCATCTCTTCACTTCTTTGATGACAACCCTGTACCATGCCTACCTAAGCACACGCAAGTACACACGTTGCACATTTCCAACCAAGCACCACCCTCCTCCTTTCACGCTGTTACATACCTCTCTTGGCCACTGCCCCTGTGCTAGGTGGTTAAGAGCTGTTGGAGCAAGGGGCCGACAGTGGGAATATAATTTTGGAAACAAGCACTATTTTTTCTTCCTACCCCACCTCCACTGCTAATGCACTAATTTACCACTGAGGCCTTATTTTACTTTTCTTGGATTCTTCAGAGAATGTGTGGATATGTGTAAGAAAAGTATAAATGCAACTTTCTATTGCCTCTCCAGGTTGGCTGGAATGGTGAGGGATGCAACCCTCTCCTTTTATAGTTCTTTTCTAAATATATCAATAAAGTATCTTCTGTTTAAGACTACAACTCTACTATATATATGCATGGCTTTGGGGACCTCTTGAGGCTGGGGATTGAGCAAGAGGGAGGTGCAGTTGTACTTGGATGTGTAAGGGAGATAATCCAAAACAAAGGTGAAGGGAAAGGAGGAAATAGGTGCAGCGAAGCCAAGAAGTAGGGCTTCCTTCTCTGAAGTCGGCCAACATCTACTATGGTAATTAGGTGACTGACTCAAGATACCACCCCTACCCCCAGAGATAAGAAAAAATTGCCACTTTTAAGCTCCTTCCCCCAATTCCTATTTACTCGAAAGGAAAGGCAAAGAATGCTCAGAGGTTAAAATCATATTGCTTCAGGAAGTTCAAGGGTAAAGTCTGGCCTTAGAGGTAGATGTACTAGGACACATAGGGTGTCCAACGTGCACCTAGTTTGCAAATTAGATTTAGATGAAGGGGCACCCTTTGCATGCGACTGCGCCTTTAGAACTTGAATCTTTCGGCGCTCGGCTACTCTCCCCTAGCTCTTCTCCCTTCTTTCCCCAGCAGTCTCCCCGGCTTGGGGGCGCTCGGTGTTCGGCCACTCCGGCTGTCTCCTGGTAGTGGGACCGGAAGTTGTTAGGGGGAGGGGAGACGGCTGTGATGGGGGGGGCACTGGGGGGGGGACCCGTCCCTCCTCAGGTAAAGCCGCTGATGGAAATGGAGCCGCCGCCGCCGCTGAGCGTCCGGGTCCCGGCTCCGGCCCGGTTGCCGCTGCCTCAGTGACCCCACACTCTCCCCCGCACTGGGCCGCCTGGGCCAAGGTGGGGGACCCCTGCCACCCCACCCCTCTCCCTCACCCCTCTAGCCTGCGCGCGCGCGGAGCTGCCTCAGGTGAGTAAGGGGCGGGGTTTGGGCGTAGCGCTGAGGCGGGGCCTCGACTGCCGGGGCGGGGCCTGAGGGGCTTGGGCGTGAAGCCAGACGAGACGTGGGCGCTGGCTGGGCTTCCGCCGGAGGAGGGGAAGTTGTGCCCTTAGGAGTTTGGCGCTAGGCCCCAGCATTGAGGGTGAGGCAGCAGGGACCCATGGGTCCCAGAAAAGTGGGAGATGGATTAAGGCAGAAGACCAAGGACAGGCAAGCGCTGCAGTGGGTGAGGTTCCTTGGGGAGAACATAAGGATAGAGCAGAGAAAGTGGAATCAAGGGGTACCCGGGGAAAAAACGAGGAACCCTGGGGTTTGGTCAAGAAGTATGGAGATAAAGACATGACTACCTGGGAAAGATCGGGAGGCAGTGAGCAAAGTGGGAAAAACATATGGTAGAGAAGAAACTTAAGGTGGAGTGAAATGTGTTGTGGGGGTACTGTGTAGTATGAGAAGTATGGGGAACCTAAGAAGCACGGCTGAGAAGGGAGACATCCACTGCATATGAACCCTAAGAAAGAAATTAGTAGGAAGTCCTGGGCAGACATGGGGAAGCCACAGACGTTGTTAGCAGGTCTAAACTAAGAGTCCTCCATTTACCATCTTGCATATTCCCATCACAGTTATTTTCTTCCCTCTTGTCTGCTAGAGTTGTAGATTCTCACTTTTTAAATTTGTGTTTGGTTTCCATGCTTTCTTTTTTTTTTTTTAATCATGACCAGTCCTGTCTGGGGACAGTGGAATGTTTAAGGGAACATGGACCTCTAGATAGGAGATATTCAGGAAATAAGGTACTCTTTCCCCCTCCAATGTCAAGAATGTACTAAGTCTGCTTTCCCGGAAGATACATTACCAACCACATTGTGTCAAGTTCTGCATACCTTCTTTTGCATCAGTCCTTTGTCTCATAAGCAAAACTGTCTGTTCTGACTTTTATTGACTGCCAATCATTTGTTTGATAGCCCTAGTTGTGCCCTAGTCTTCCCAGCCTAAGCCTTAAAAGCATCACTGGTAAGCTTGATATGCTCCTGACTTGTTCATATGTCAGCTCTAGACATTCTATCATCATGACCAAGCTAAAAACTGTTGAGGCCTGGCTGTCTCCCTTTACTGCTCTTTGTGCACTGAGCCTAGATGATGTTCATATGTTTATATCCTTAAGAAGCATTAAAGACAGGTGTCTACCTAGAATATTTCCACTTAAGATAACTCAGATTTTTGAGGACCAGACCATATAAAAGGCCATATCAACAGTCTGAAACTGTAGTATCTTGTTTGGTAGGTTAAATATGTAGACAGAAATTCCTCATCCCCTCATGGGTCTGCCAGTAGGTTAGACTTCTGGTATTTGGGGGACTTCAGCCTTCCCTACTAAAGCCTAAAGCCAGGGAATTCAGACAACTCCTGAGAACAGAAGGGTGGCTCCTGAGATTAAAAAAAAAAAGTCTTAAAAGAAGAAAATAGCCTTACCACTGAAAAGCAGGAAAGGTTTCACTGGATTTTCTGAGATGGGCCCCAGGGTGATGGAAGCTGCCCTCTCTTTGGCAGCTTCAGAATTATAACTCACCCTAGTCAATAGATGTTGATGTTTCCAGCACAAAATGTCTTTATTGCCCACGGAATGCAGTTAGTTCAATTGTAGCTTCTGGGGAATCCCCTTCCTCCCAGTAGGTTAAGGATGCAGTACTTTTCTGGACTTGGCTCAAAAATTAGTCTTGACTTTTTTCCAGTGAAAATGCAACTGAACATTTCTTATTTAGTTCCTAATAGTTTAAATCTGCAGCTTGTACTTCCCAGCATGGGAAAGAACATTATCCAACCTTTTATGCTACCCCCTCCAACATCTGCAAAGGAATTATTTTCTCCCAAACTGGCCATCTCGAACTCCTCAGCACGCACACACAAAATAGCTAAAGAAAAATAGAGATAAGTTATTGTTGGGCAGCTATTTCTAGCTTCATTTTACTCTCTGGGAAGAAATAGTGTGGGACCTTGTGGGTGGAGGCAATGCCACAGGCAGAGGGACTCCCTTTCTCTGTTGGTCTCTTGGCCCTGCTGGAAAAGGCTCTGAATTTCAGGTTGTTTGATTTGCCTCCTCTTAGAAGAGTTGTGGGCTCTGTATTGAAAACAGAGAGGTTCAAGGTTTTTTTTTTTGTTTTTTTGTTTTTTTTTATCTTTTCACATTTATAGAGAGAAATCATCTTTTTGTCTTCAGTGCATAGTTATTTCTATTTTACTTTTTGACAGATAGAGAGAGAGACAGAGACAGAGACAGTTAGAGAACCAAACTGTGGGAACTCCCCAGTTCAGCACGTGGGTCCTGCCTGGGCCGGAGCCGGGACTCGATCCTCGGTCCTCATGGCCTCAAAGCGAGCGCTCAACCCGCTGAGCCCTCCCGGCTTTCCCCAAGGTTTTTGTTTTTATTTTTTTTGGGGGGGGCGGGGGGTTATTACTGTTTTTGACAGAGAGAGAGAGAAAGCTGAACTGGGGGAACTCCCCAGTTCAGCATATGGGTCCGCAAGGGCCGGGCCAGGATTAGATCTTCGGTCCCCTGCGCTGCAAAGTGAGCGCTTAACCCACTAAGCCATCCCAGCTTCCCCAGGTTCAAGGTTTATCAGATGAAAGAATCTAAGAAAGGGTAGTGCT
>PVKE010010805.1:0-41666 GCA_004027555.1 Craseonycteris thonglongyai
GAGTCTGTTTTCCCTCTGGGGGTTTGCCTATCAGATGGGCTTCTCTTTATTTTTTCTTTTGGACTCAGTTGTGGGAGAAGGAGATTTTGGGAGAGGGTTGGGGGAAGCAGACAGCTTCTGTGTCCTGGGGCACTTCAGGTTGCTGTCTTAGCTGTTAGATAGCAGGGTAGTAAAGGTGTGGCCAGGGGTGGGGGCATGTTGGTAGGAGCTAGGGCGGGCCTGAGACACAATAGCAGATTCCTCTTTCAGCAGGGGGGCTGGTGGTTCGGTGGGGGCGGGGCGCAGGAGCTCTGGTCTTTCCTCCTCCTGGCTGCCCCTCCTTCAATGGTATCTGTAAGCCACGCCTGCAGGGCAGCACTTGGATGGGCTGGGGCTTGGGAGAGGCCCTGGTCGGCCTCCCAGTCCTGCGCACAGGCAATGACACCGCGGAGACCCGGCAGGCAGCCCAGTTGCGCCCATGGTCCGCCACGCCCCAGAGGCCCGGTGGGCGGGACGCCAAAAGCCCAGCTGCGCGCTCGCGAGCAGGCAGCAGCGCTGCCGCGGCCCGGTGAGCAGGGCGCCGAAAGCCGGTCCCGCGAGCAGGCAGCGGTGCTGCGGCGGCCTGGCGAGCAGGGTGCCAAAAGCTCTGTAGCGCGCCGGCAAGCAGGCAGCGGTGCTGCGGGGCGGTACGGTGCGCGCACGTAGTGATGCGCAGCGGCCCAGTGGGCGGGGCACCGAGAGCCCAGCCGCGCACTTCCGCGCAGGCAGAGCCGCTGTAGCGGCCCGGTGGGCGGGGCACCAAAAGCCCAGTTGCACGCTGGGAGCGGTGCTGCGGGGGCCCGGTGGGCGGGGCGCCGAAAGCCCTGCGCGCACAGGCTGTAGCTCGGGCGGCAGCCGCTCTACGCTCCCGGCTCTGCTGAGACCGCCGGATTCACTCCAAGCACGTCCGATGCAGCTCTGCCCACTCCAGCCCCAGCCCTCCCTCCAAGAGCCCCGTCCTCAGAAGGCGCCCCCTCACAGTCAATCTCCTCCGTAAATCAGGGGTGCTGAGCTGCTGTGGGCTGGCGCCCTGCTCTCACCCCGCCCGCCGGGAAGTGCCGCCGCCCTGCTCCACAGTCCCTGTTCCACTTTAGGCTCTGTGATCTGATTAGGGCACTGCGTGCTGTCCCTTGAGATCAGATGTTAAATTGTCCACAGTCTTGTGGGGCTTCCACGCTCCCTGGGTGTCGGCCTCCAGCCCGCCCTCGATCCAGCTCCACTGTGACCGTCGTCCCCCAATCCCCCTTTGTGTTTGCCAGCCCCGGGCCGCGCTCCGAGTCTCTGTCCCCGAACTGCTGCTTCCCTTTTCCTCGCCCGCTCTCCCCTTTTTTCTCTAACCTTTGTGTGTTGTTCTGCGTTGTCTGGTTCTCTTGGTTGAGGTTTCTTCTCAGGGTTTCCCCTGTGGATTCCCCTCTGTTCACAAGGCCCTTCCCAGGCAGTTATCGGCGTTCTCCTCTCATGCCGCCATCTTGGATCTCCGGCAATTTCTTATATAATTAAATATACCCTTAGCATATGACCCAGCAATTTCACCCCAAGTTATTTATGCAGGTGAGGTGAAAATATGTTTATTTATAATTACTAAAAACTAGAAACAACCCAAAAGCCCTTCAACTGTTCCAATGGATAAACTAAGGTACATCCATGCAATGGACTCCAACTCACAAGGAAACGGAATGGATTACTGATGCACACCATTAACATGGATGAATCTAAAATGCAGTCTCAAAAGGCTACAAAGTTTTCGATTCTCATTATTAAACATCCTGGAAAAAACAACGCTATAGGGACAGACTATATAGATCAACTGTTACAGGGGCCTGGGGTGGGAGAAAGAGTTGTCTACAAAGGGCATGAGGGAATTTTTTTGGGGACAACATATCTTACTTGCTCTATATCTTCATTGTGTTGGGTTTACAGGTCTGTACATGAGTATCAAACTCATATAGAATTGCAGATAAATAAGAGTGACTTGTACTGTATATAAATTATACCTCAGTAAAAAATACTTAAAAAAAGGATAATATTTAAACAACTGATTTAATTTGGATACTAGTTACAGTTTATCCAGATTTTCTATTTCTACTAGAGTCCATTTTGGTAATTTATGTTATGTTCTGGGTGACTTTTTTCACTTAGAATTTTGAAAGAAAATTATTCAGTTTTTCATTTTGATTAAAAAATATCTATACTCTATCTGTAGCTATGTTTTTCCATTTCCAGTATTTTTTAAATTCATATCTTATTTTTATAGAATTACTTTTGCTAATTTTAAAATCGATTTTAGAGATCTTTCGAAGAACTGTTTTTAGGTTTTTATGAATCTTATTTCATTGTTTTCTGATTCATTAACTTTGGCTCTTTTCAATCATTCTTTTCTAAGATATGCAATTTAAGGTTTAGCTCTATCACATGAGTTTGACGTGTAATATATTTTCAGTTAGTTCTAAATATTTAATATTGAATATAGTTTATTCTCTAATCCAGAATACATTTAGGTGTTTGTTTTAAAGTTTCCAACCCTATGATGTACTTCGGAGGTCTTACAGCTTGTTAACTGCGTATTTTTATTTCTACAATTTTCTTTTTGTCTGCCTGACCTACTGGTTATTGGGAGACATACACTAATAGATTCATTCATTTATCCTTGTAGCCTGCCAACTTGTGCTACATATATTTTGAGACTATGAGGTTAGTTAGCTACATACATATTTGGAATTTCTGTATCTTTCTAATGAACTACTCCATCTATCAATACATAAGGACCCAACTCTACAAATGCTCTTGACTTAAAATATATTTTGCCTGATATTAATGTAGATAAACGTTCTCTTTTTTGAAAAAAGAAAAAAATTTGGTTGATGCATTTTATTTTTATTCCCTTCTATCTTAAGCTTTTCTATACCCTTAGGTTTTATGTATCTTTTATACATGGCTTATATCTGGATTTTACACTTTTAACAACCTCAATCCTTTAATACATGTAGACCATTTATGTTTATTGTAATTACTAATATGCTTGGATTTCTTTCTATTCTTATGCTATATTAAAATCATGATTTTTCTTCTTTATTTTGTTTAGATAATAAAGAATGATGTTTTGTTTCTTCTTTTCTTTCTTCACTGGTTTAAGTTATAGATTCTACTTCTATCCTTTCAGTGGTTAGCTTTAAATACGTAAAATGCTTACTTGACTTAGAAACTTCAAAACAAATCTCAAACTCTAGTTCTGGAATAATAACAGAAAGTTCAGAATGTCTTTACTCAGATCCCACAATCCTATTTTATATGTTGTCAGCTAGTTTATAGGTTCTTCCCTGATTTCATCTATCTTTCATATTTCTCTTAATTATTATTTTTAAACAGTCAGCACATATTCATATTTATAAAATTTTACCAATTGCTTTGCTCATTATTGCTGTCTGCATTCTACTTCTGAATTGTGGGTTTTAGTTTCTTCTTAAATTATAGTCTTTCTTATTTGGGGAGTGAATCTCTCTCTTCATGGTAAACTCATTTAGATTTGTATTGCTAAAAACATTTTTACTTCACCAGAATGATGGTTTACCCAGGCACCAAATTGTTGGTTAATAGTTTTTCCCCTCAGTACTCTGAAGATATAATTTCCCTGGTCAGTCATCTCCAGTGTGTTGATTTTGAGCAAAGAGATGCCTATGAGAGCCATTGGTGACTCAGTGGGCCGAAAAAATATGGCGCCCCTATAATAAACAAAGGTAGATTAAAATAATGTGGAGTGGATGATAGAGGGTATCCCCAAAAGTCTATGCTAGACCTGACCTTGGCCCATAACTATGCTTTCTCTTTAAGTATTAATATCTGTTCTGGCTCAAAAGAATACCCTTACCTGCAATTCCTTGGGAGCTGTCAGTCAAACTAGAAAAGACACTAGCAGTAAGTAACAAGAGGACCCTCATTTGCTAATACACTACGAAGGTCCCTGGAAGAGAAGCCTACTCCTACAGCATTTAAAGGGGCCAACCTGGCTCCTGATTTAAATAACAAGGTACAGCCTTTTCAAATAGTGGCAGCCTGGAGCCGTGGCTGGGGAGGTACTGCCTCAAAAGAGGTATTTTGCTAACGGGTAAATATTGTGTCAATCACTTCCACTGTTACTATATTTGCGTACAATCAAAAACTTAATAAAATGTGACATGTTTTTCCCATATGTGTTGATTTAAAACCAAAGAATATGAAGGTTGCCAGGGGCCTCAGAGACCGTCTCTTCTGAATGAACCCTTTATTCATGAATAACAGAGCCCTAGGAGTAGAATCCCACTCGATGGGAAAACGGGGTTGTGCAAGGTCTTCACACGGGCAACGCTTCACTCATAATAATTACTACTATCACCCCCTCCTTCATTTTCCAACACTTTTTTGGGTACATGAAGAGTGACACTTTTAGGGTATTTTTTTTAATCCTGAGTTTTAAATACTACTGCACTCAGCTCTCCTTTTAGCTCAGATGAAGAAATAATCCACTGGCTATTCAACACATCCCGATTTCGTGTTGATGTAACAAATTGTCTGGACTCCAAGTGTGGGATGGATTTTTCTAAAAATATTCTCATTTTTTAGCTCAGCCTGAAAATGCCTTTGGTTTTGCTGTTAGTTAGGGAAGCAAACCATGGAAAACATTTTTTCTTTTCCAGAAAGTTCTAGCCTAAAATGACAAAATTTAGGCGAGAAAAGTTCTAACACTTCCATACTACTTAATCTCTAACACCCCTTTTTTTCTTTCCCACCGGGTTTTCTTCTCATATTTTCCTCCTTGTGACATTGTTTATTGTCCTCAAGGGCAATGGAAGGGGATTTAGTTTGCCCTGACAGCATTCCTGGCTCCTGATCAAAAGAGTTTGTTCCCAAGATCATTTCTTCTGACAACAGCTATATAGGCAGCACATGGTAAAGAAAATCAGCTTTTATTCTATTTTGTTCACTGAGCGCTTGAATTGTTAGTTCTTGGAAGACTATCTACATATGCAGAAGGTTATCTTACTTTAGAGGACTTTGCAGAGAGTCACGTGTACCATTGATTTAATGAGTTTCACATCCTGAAAGCCTTATCCATCAAGACCCTGTGGGCACCCCCATCCCAAGTAAGCCAGAGGGGTACACATTCCAATAGAGTTAACTGTCAGCTCAGCCAGCTCACACTCACTGAGACTGTAGACTCATTACAGAGGACGCGGGTCCACTCTTGTCCTACAGAACCCGAAGCCGCAGCTCTTGAAATCACTTTTTAAAAGGTCCCTAAAGAATTGTGTTCAACATGGTGCGATGCATGGGTGATGTGATGTGGATTTGTACATCTGGAAACTGTCTAATTGTTGCCGATCAGGGTTACCCCATTAAATTGAACAATAATAAAAACAATTAAAAAAAAAGAATTGTGTTCAACCTTCTAAACCAGGAGTGATGGCTGTGTGGGTCAGCTGGGAAGGAGGGCAGAGAAGGTCAGGAGACAGCCTTCAATGTCAAGACAGAGAGCGGGCAATGGAGTTCTATCCAGATCTCTACGTAGCACATTTCTTACATAAAGCTGCGTGCAGGTGCAGATTTTTAAAAGCCTTCAAACACACAGACCCTGTCCTTGGCTAGAGAAACAGTGACATGGAAGAAAGCTTGTCAAATGACTTTTCTTTATGCTTGTAGAGAAGAACGCCCAGCCGCTGTCAAAGGGACAGGAGGGTAAGATGGAACAGAATTGTGAAGACGGTCTAGCAGTGTAAGCCTCACATTGTGAAGATGAAGAGCTAAGGCTTGGAGAAGTGAGCTCACTTGTCCATGGTCATACAGCTAGGAATAGCCAGACCAGTAATCTTGCTAGGGTATCACGTTGTTACTCTCAATTAAACATCCGGTTTTAAAAAGAGAGAGTAAATAATTGCATACCTCAATACTGGGAGATAGTGTAACTCTCTGAAGGAACCTCATAATTTCAGTGCAAGCAGGTCCTGGGCATGTCGCTTGTCAAATCCCTGGAGGTATGTCTCTGAAACCTATTCCCGGGTACAGCAGTGGCTTGCCAAGCTTTCTCTGGCCTGCAATCCTAGTGCTGTCTATCCATGCGTCTCCCACAGGGAGAGGAGTGGGAAATTAATGAGCAGCTCAGAAAAGCTCATTTTCAGGGCAACAGAGATGGGGAGGGCAATGAAAATTGGAAGTGAAGGGAAAAGTTGAAGCAATCAGCCTGGAGCTCTGGCAAATCATATAAATGGGGCGCAAATGTAAATATACCCACACAAAAGCTGAAAACCACCAAAGAGCTATTTAGGGAAGGACTGGATCTGAATTATAAACTCCCAGGGCAGAGCTCTTTGTAATTCATTCACAGGCAGCCCTTTGTCGCTGGGATGCCCACACTTCTAGCCATTTGACATAAACAGCACGGCCCACCTCTCCTTGAGCTGGCATTTCCTTTTCAGATATGACCACTTATCTTGATCCAATTGATGTGTTTCCCTCTGATTCTCCTTGGGCATACCAGCCTTATCAGCCTTAAGAGGATGAGGACGAATTTGAAAAAATCAGATACCTTAAGAAACTTGGGGGGAGGATTTTTTTTTTTTTTCAACAAGATGATATAGTTCATTCTTCAACAAGAAAAAATTCCATTTGAGTTAAAAACTCTTATTGACAGAGCTTGATGTCCAAAGAATGAAATGAGCAGGAATCACTTCCCACAGGGGAACGGAATGTGAGATTCACATGACCTTGAACTTCATTTGCAGCTTGGTACTACTACCGTAGCTCAGGCTCTCGTCTTCATGGACTGCCCCTTAAGCTGTGGATGCCCAGGTAAGAGAGCTGTAGCCATTGGGCACATGCTCCTGGCTATGGAATCACATTCTCTGGAATATGGAATTTGGGGGACGGGTTATCGTTGCTCAGTACTTGACAATTGGGAACCCAGGTGCTGATCACAGGAATAACTGAGGGACTGACATCCTTTTTGCAAATTAAAAATATTTGCAAGTCCAGTAGGGAGTTGTCAACAGACAGCAGCTCTTACTGAGGTGCTAATACTTTCTGAGTCAAGGAAGACTTCTTCACAGACCTCTAGAAGATGCGTAAGGAGAACAAAATCCCGGCTGCCTTTTGAGTGCAAGGTGGCCTTCATTGTCATTCACTGTTGATACGGGTTGACCAGTAGTCCTCCAAAATTCACTGAAACCCTGACCCCCAGGATCTCCAAACGTGATCTTATCTGGTAACAAGGCCATTCAAGATATAATCAGCTGGATTAGGAGGAAGATATATTAAAGGTAGAATGGACCTCTATTCAAACATGACTAGCATCCTCATAAAAAGGGAAAATCTGGACACACTCATATGGGGGGAATGCCATGTGAAGATGAAGACAGAGATCAGGATGATGCAACTATGAACCCAGGAATGACATAGGACTCCAACAACCCACCAGAAGCTAGGAGAGAGGCATCGAACAGGTTCTCTTTCACAACCCCCAGATAAAAACCAACCCTGTTGATACCTTGATCTCAGTCTTCCAACCTCCAGAATTGTAAAACAAGACATTTCTATTATTTAACACACTCCGTTTGTGGTCTTTTGTTATGGGAGTCCTAGAAAACAAACACCACTGCCTCATAGGGTCAAAATAGTTCCCTCTCTTTTCAAAACACAACAGAACCCAGCCAGGTGCCCGATGGCCTATTCTTCATTGTGTGCTGGGGGCCTCTTCTGGGTCTTCTCTGGCCACGAGAATTCCTCATCCAAAATAGAATGCCCTTTCGCCTCTCCTCTCCTCAACCCAACTCCTACCCATTCTTGTTAGAAAAAGGCTACCAGTCATGAGTCACCCAGGGTCAAAACCTCAGGGAAATCTTTGATGTCACCTCTCTCGCCCTCACATCCTGTCTCCCAAGTCCTGTCATGTCTACTTCCTCAATGTCTTTCAAATCTCTTCTCCTTTTCATTCTAGCACAGCCTGTTACAGTAGCCTTCTAACTGGGCTCCCCCTGCCAGGCGCTCTGCTCTTTCATAGCAGCTGTATCTGTAACTGCCAGTGAGTCATCTAAAGGCCAGTTGTGATTGTCACCTTCTTGCTCAAAAGTCTCCAAGGGAAGATAAACCCAATTCTGCAGTCTTTACTACATTCCATGATCCCGTCCTAACGTAGCTGCCTGCACCTTCCGATTATGAACCCAACTAAGTCAAACTTCTAAAACGCACTTCCGATTCCCCCACCTAAGCCTGTTTATCCTGTTTGCTCTCTGAGACCTCCTCTCCCCTGATTCTTTCTGTCAAAATTCTGACCACTGTGTGGGAACTGCAGCTGGGGTGCTGTGGTGAAGCTGGCAGGCTCTAAAAGTGCAAAGGACCACATCGATCCTGGCTTCCCAACCCCCTGAGAGGTGATATTGGCACGTTATTGAACTGCCCCACATTTGAGCTTCCACAAAGGCAGAACGGGGATAATATTATAATACTTCATGGGGCTACAGTGAGAACTAAGCAAGCAAATGCACGAACCACGTTTAGCATAGTACCTGACATACTAAGTGTTCAGTAACTTCCATCTGTTATTCCTATTCACAAACACTTCAGTGGAGGTCTCACAGCATCCCCACCAAATCTGCTCTGCTGCCACTCGAGTTTCTAAGGTATGGCCAATAGAAATGATCATTTCGTTTGCATACGCCTCTCCTTAGAGCCACAACTTTGCAGCGTTTCTTCTTGTCGTGGAAACGTCCCCTCAGACAGACCCTGAATACCAGCTGCAAAGCCCCTGCAGAGCCTCACTCTGTCTTCCTTGTCCTCAGCATGCTGTTGCCATCTCTACTCCTGTACCAGGTGAGCCACACTCAAGTCTCTGAGGGTACGAACCACAAGTCTTCATATTCACATCCAAGGGCCCAACCCTGCGCTTAACACTTAGTATGTACAAAACGTCTGCTCACAAATGACTAGAAGACCGACTGCTGAACCACTACCAGGTGTGGATATTCCAATGGGCAGTAACTCCATCACAGTTTCTTTAGACAGCTCCTAGGACTTACTTTTCCAGGTGATGCTTAAGGGCTTGTTGCATGTATGTGTGCATAGAAGAAGGGCTGAAATAAGCCAAGGCACTAGTATTTCCTAATGGCGACCTTAGGTCATGTCCCTGTGTAGAAATTCTCAATTGGGACTAAATTATGACAATCAAGGAATCACTTCTTTGGTGCTTGCAGCATGCTTTGTGTGTGCCCACCCCATGATCACTAATCTCACAGTCTTGTAATTACTGGTTGCCAGTTCTGTTTCTTCCAATAGTGTGTGTTCAGTGTGGGCAGACTCTGTCTAATTTAGCTCTCAATTTTCTGTGCCTGGCATTTAGAAGATATTGGGAAAGCAACTGTTGAACAAAGGAATTTGCAAGAGAAACCAGAGTGAAACAACCATGGGGGCACATTACACTTAATGGTTTACGTAGCATCAAACAGCCAGAAAAAGAAAGATGTTCCCTTACATTGTTGTTGTTGTTTTCCTTCAAATTCTTCATTGCTTGGAAAGAATATCTGATCAAATACGATCGTTATTTCCATGACACAATTCTGAAGAGTGGAATTCTTAGTGGTGGTCATCTAATCATCTTGACCTCATTCCTAGCTAACTTATAGCATACTTTGTTTTCCAAGCTTGATGCAGGGAGGCAGAGAGCAAAAGATTCCCTGGCTTATGACCCTGAACTCTAAGGCACTATCTTATGGGTTAGTCAGTGGCCCAAGTGGGAGCCTGCAGCTTGTAGAAGAAAGATAGAACTGTGTCCTGGCCAGACGCCAGTGATGATGCTTGGCCTGTCTGGATTTCCTGTTCAGAAAGCAGAACGAGGGCTGATAGGAAGGAAAACAAGCCTTCAAGGAGCAGTGGGTGCCTTAAGTCAGGGCCTGATCACTGGGCAGATGAAGGCTGAACAAATTCTGCATCTGAAAAACATGCATCTGTTGGAACAGAGGCCAAAACCAACTTCAGCTTCTTCCTCGATAAAACCAGTAACTGAACAAAAAGAACTTCAAGTCAGCAAAAAGTAATGGCATGCAGGTTAGCCGTTACCAAGACGTGGATTTCTGTCCTGACACTGGCGGATCAAAATACCGAGTACAGGTATAGTGGACCGCGGTTCTAGAGTTCAAATCCTAGCTCTACTTTTTAACAGCTGTGTGGCCTTGAGGTAAGTTGCATAACCTCTCTGTGCCTCCATTCCTTTATCTGCAAAATGAAAATAAAAACAGTTTCCGTCCTGTATGGGTTTATGAGGGTTTACACGAGTTAATAAGTGCAGGAGCTTGGAAGGGTGAAATGCACATAAATAACATATATGTCAATGAACGAAGATTAATTTAGGAACAGGGTAGGTGTGGCTAAAATTCAGAGAGACTGTATCATTCGTAACTAATTTGTACAAAAGTAACAAAAAACCGCTGGTAATTCTTCAAAGGCAAAGAAAGGCAGAGGGTGTAATGCCAAAGCCCGCTCCTCTGCCTGATCATCACACCCAGTTCTATTCTCCAAAAACCACTACATGCAAATGTTTCTTCCACATTTTTGCAGAAAAAAGTTTTATTCAGCCACCAACACATATAGATACCATCTATCCTGTAGTTAACCACAGGGCAGTGAACACCGCAAATGTGCTGAGAGAGGTTTCAGGTGCTCTCATCACACACGAAAACCAGTCACTATGTGAGGAAGGGATATGTTCATTCGATGGGCTATAAGAATTATTTCACTATTTGTATGTCAAACTATCACGTTGCATACCTTAGAGCTGCACAGACTTTGTTTAAAAAATAAAAACGATGGGATGTAGAAGTCAAAAAATAAAATTGACGCCAATAACATCATAATACACACACTGCTCAGCACCTCGCCTGGCTTTCTCCACTGAACTAGACAATTCTAAAATTCTCTCCATCTCTGAAGCTATAACACTTCCTCATATCTTAGGGGAGGCTCAGTGGGACTCCGTTGTGCAGAAAGATCATGATTCATGTAACCAGTCCCCATTGATGACATCTGTCTTGTTTCTTTCAAGTTTTCTGATATTACAAATAATCTGAAATGAACAACCTTGCACATCCATCTTACTGTAATTCTGCAAACGTACATGTGGGTTACATTCCTGGAAATGTACAACTCCTCTTTGCATGCTCGTCCTCAAATTTGGTGTTAGGCTGCATCCTTTTTCCCTGTGTCTGGCATCTTCTTCTGTGCCTTACCATCCTTTGCTAACTTCAGTGAATTTCAAGGTCAGGGGTAAGTGCACTTAAAATTTTGGTTACTCTTGCCAAATCGCCCTCTTCAAAGACTGACTGATTCATCCTTCCACCCCTGCTGTATGAGTATGGCTGTCTCCCACTCAACTAGCTGACACAGCGTGGTTATCGATTCCTTTTATCTTGGCCAAAGTCATAAGTGAAAAACAATATCTCACTTGTTTCAATTTGCATTTCTTTCACTATGCGTGAGGGTGAGATCTTTTGATATGTATGGGATGTTTGTATTTTTCTTCAATTTGCTTGTTTATATCCTTTGCCCAGTTTGGAATGGAAAATATGAACTGTGTTACTTCCCTGCTGAAAATCTTTCATGGTGTCTCACTGCCTATAGGATAAAGCGTGGAATCTCTAATATGCCAAAAAGGGGCTGGTGGTCTGCTCCCTTCTAAGCCTCCTCTTGTTGTTCCCCTGACCTCAAAATGAATGGCGCAGTATCACCTTGCTGACTGTGGCTCTGGCCCTTCTTTAATAAAGATTCATGGAGGGACTGGTTAAAGGAAGGGCAATTTTCATATAAGTCGTCTTAAATAAAGAACCACTAGGAAATACTCCACTATTTCCTCAAGTACTTTTTGTTGTTGTTGTTAATCCCATATCAGAGACCATTTATAAATAATACATCTTTTACGGGTTCTACTAGTTTATACTGGTAACGATATCCAGATATCTTCCAGCTGGCTCTTATTAAAGGTCTCACTAAAATTCAGTTATTCTTAGGACAAACAATGTTAGATTATAAGTGGATTGCAACCCCTACACAAGACATTTAAAATAAACTACAAAGACGATAAGACAAACAAAGGAATAGAAAGAGATGCAGACAACCGTTTGCTGGTTACCAGAGGGTAATGGGGAGGGGGGGGGGGGAAGAAAGGTAGGGGTTCAAATACGGAAGTTAAATTAAATGAACTAAAAAAGAAATCAGTCCAGAGGCCAAAGTTCACAGCTTCCTGGAAACCATTTCCTGTTCCCTGAGGAATAGACTGTCCAACGTTGGAACAGCCTAGAAAAGGACCCCCTCGTCCCCTGTTTGATTTCTCACTGATTGTACTCACCACTTAACACCAGGATACACCTCTACAGTCCCACCGTGAGGAGTATGACGTCATCACTCACCACGTCATATCACAACCTTTTTAGAAAACTAAGGGTCAAACAAAATACTCACGCCCTGGGTGCCCCAGAACCAGGTCTTGGCCTTAAAGAAAAAGGCCAAAAGAAAAAAGTGTGGCACGTGTGGATGTTTGCGGTGGGGTTGGGTTATTTGGGATAGTACATGCCCGCAAGGACGTTTTCCAGTCACTAGGAAGGTGACTCCGTTGACCATGAGTGAGAGTTCCACTACAACAATTAAAATAAAAGTTCTTAAAGTGAAACAATAAGAGAGCCAGATAAAATTATTTTTAGCCTTTGAATTCAACTATGTGAAATTATTAGAGAAGAATACAAGCAAATATGTACGCATGATCATGAATGAGAAGAGTCAGGAAGGGTGAATTTTCTATCTGCAAGCTTTAATAGAATCTATGGTTTTTACTCTCAAAACATCTCTCAAGTTTGCTATTTAGACTCCAAATACAAATTTATAACAGAAATTACTTGACATAGGGATGCAATTCATGATGGGCGCGTGAAATGATTTGTTTAGAAAATATTTAGTTGCACATCTATGATTAGAGTTCAACACACATGAGCTCACTGGTCTTTACAGAACTGATGTGACTATGATCATCAGAGGAGGCACATTATTACAAATATCTGTAAATATCCACCTGAGCCAGATCTATCCAGTGATGTTTCAATTGTTCATGAGACAGGAGAGAATTAATTTCCTTGTTGTAATGGCAAATTTTTCTGGTAATGAATCTTTCTGGTCGCCCATACATGAAATAGAGTTGTGTTCTATGATGGATAAACGATATACCTTTTATTTTTACATAGGAATATATTACTGTAAAATGAGGCTGTGGAATGACAGCTCATAGATGGCTTCATCTTCATGGAAACATCTGGAAATGTAATTAGCAAGATGCTCAAGCTACTGCATGCACAACCCCTGTCTGCATGCTGGGGAGCTTGCAAAGATTCTTGATTGACAGCAGCAAGCAGTAGTCGCAAGCAGCTTCCTACACTTTCAAGGCCATCTCACGGCTCCCAAGAAACCGGGGAATGTTAAGACCGGGCAATATGCAGAAAGGAACAGCTTTTTAGAGGACACGAAGATGCTGCTCTGCGCTAGGAGAGAGTTATTCTCTTGTTTAAGTTTAATTTGGGGACAGAAATAGACTAAATGTTACAGCTGTCTTCTATGCCAAAATTACATCTGCATCTGAACACCAATGGCTCTCTCCTCTGACTTCTACTCCAGAAAGATCACTCACAGCGCAGTTGCTTAATTGTAACATTGTGATTCAAGGGAAAAGTCCTCAGAGGTGCTTGAGGTTATCGCCCAAGTCCTCCTGTCCTAGGTCACACTGCCACTCACAGTGGGCAATTGGGACACAATGCTTTCTTTCATTCATGTGCTTTCATTAATAGCTCTCACATTTTATATTCACACATCGCCCCGCCCGCCCCACCTCTCCTTTGGGCTAAAAAAAGAAAGAAGACCTTGAAAATTGACCTTCAAAAGCTACTTGATTCATGCATAGCCTCACGGTCTATTTTCTGCTCTATTAAGGCTACTTGCTATTTGTGCTCGTCCCACAAGCTCAAAATCATGACAGATCCATTCCTAAAATCCTTCTTATATCTCCAACATTGCAACAAGGAAACCAACAACAACATCAACAAAATAAATCAATCGTTACACAAGGGAAACCATTTTTTTTTAAGAGACAAGTTCATAGGTATCATTCTCTGCTTCAGGAATGTTAGCAGAAGTCACGGAAACCATCATGTCCTATCTCCCGAATTATTTTGCTTTCTATACAAGAGCAGATTTCTGAATTCAAGTGTATTAAGTACCGATCTACATAGATATACATCTACCATAACCTTTTCACTCTTGACGCTTTCACGGCACATTTAAAAAGAATATTTCCAAGCAAAGCATAGAAGCCTTTGGAGTGAGATCAGCTTGCATCCAGATGTTCTCTAGGGGAATCCCAGTCACCAGCCACATGATCCTGGGCCAGTTACTGATCTTTCCCAAGACTAATCATCCTCACCTATAAAACACTATGAGCCACTGTCTCACGGGACTGCTGAGAGCTACAACACAGCTAGTATGTATTATTTAGTGGGTACACAACTATTAATATTAGCTATTGCCATTGTTATTAGTAGTGTGAATGTGGTATTATTAAGTTTATAGTGAACTAGAAAAGTCAAAGGGAAAAGATCAAGAAATGCTGGGAAACACAGGAGCCCCGGAAGAACGTCTATATTAAAGGAGGGCGGACAAAGGGCAAGTGCACGCTTGTAACCAAAGGTGTCCCCAAGTGAATGATGAGTCATTTCATAAAGTCAAGGTGGGCAGGAAGGAGGCGACTGGTGTCACATACTTATTTGGGGTGATCGTGGATGGTCCCGCAGAGGGTGGGCCTCGGGCTGGAGGCTGGATCTGCCAATGGAGATGTGAGTCGTGGGCTGAAACAGGCGGGGCCCGCAGAGGGCTGAGCACTGAATGAGCTCGGGAGGCCTCAGCGCTTCAGACGGGATACATGAGTGCTCCAGGCAGGCCACGGGAGAGAAGGATTTCGAACACCGTGCTAAACCCAGAGAAGTGCTCAAGAGCGCGCCAGACCTGGGCCTGTGAGAGACAGCAGTAGTGAGGGGTGCCCTGCTGGGGGACTTGGAAACGGGGAAAGGCGTCCAGGCCTACGGGTGTGGGAACCGGGACAGGAGCAGCCAACAACTTGGGAGAGTGAGAGAAGTGGCGAAGGAAGAGAGAATACATGATCGGCGGAGGGCACTGGAGCTAGAGCAGGAGGACTTCCACTCAAGAGGTCACGTGAAGAGGTGCCGGAGAGGAGAAAGGACCACTCTGGACGGGCTGGGGACAGCAAAATTGAATTCCGTGAAGAAGCTAAGGGAACTCAACTGCCACTAATTAATTTAAGCAAAACTGCAGACAGTTGAAGGCCATCCTAAGGTTTTCACAAGTCTTGGTTCCAGCGGTCCCTTCTACTTTTTGTTAGAAGTGAACTGGCAGCTCTTTTCTCTTTGTAGGACAAAACTGGCCACGGGTCTGCCGCTTATGTGCAGGTGGCTTTGTATAGAGTGCCCTCACTCCCTGCCTTGCCTGGCATGGGGCTGTGTCAGGCTGATTGTCCCAGCCTAAGGAGGAATGGCGTCTCATTTTACTCTCAAAGATGCCCAGGTTTGGAAAACAAAGCGTATGGTCATCCTGTTTGTGTCTCTCCATTTTGAGCATTCTCACTTGCCACAGGGCTTTCTTTTTCCAAAAGACAAAGGAGCAGAGATTGGAGTTACACAGTTACAAGCCAAAGGACACAAAGGACTTCCCAGCAGCCCCCAGAAGCTAGAACAAAGGCATGGAGCAGACTCCCCCTAAGCATCCCCAGCCACAAGGAACCAGCCCTGCCAACTCCCGGATTTGGGGCTTCTGGCCTCCAGAACTGTGAGTGAATAATTCTGTTGTGCTAAACCATTAAGTTTGTGGTGATTTGTTGCCCCTCTTCCTTTCTTTCTACCCATCTGGTCAAACTCCAACCCTGAAGAGACCCAACTATCTGCTTCATCTGAAGCAGTACCGGGTCAACCAAAGCCACTGAAAGAAGTCACCAGTGCGGTGTGGTCATAATCCTGACTCTGAAATGGGCTTAACTCTGCATTGGCCCCTCTTCTCCTCCCTGTGAGGAGAGGACCTCACCTGTAGCCCACTCACTAACTACCTAGAGATGCTCAGCCATCGTCCCACCCTCCTCCCTGCCTCTGCAGCCAGCCTAGAGGTGGTCATGAGGTCCTGACACCGACCCTTCTCTGCAGCCTTTAAACCCTAACTTCTCAGCACCCTTGCCGATCGCTTTTGTTTCATGTGTTTTCTAACTCCTTCTCTCTCCTGGGTCTTTCGAAGTGGCTTGGCATGCTTCTGTCCCTTTCATCATAAAAGTACAACAAATCAGACAGCACACAGACAGCCCTCTCCCAATCCAGTCACACACACAGAAGCGCCTATCGACACACACATATATTTCCTCCAGCACACATCCTTGTCCTGTCTCCTTTCCCCACTTCACAGCCAGACTTCTTGAATGTGG
This sequence comes from Craseonycteris thonglongyai, assembly GCA_004027555.1. Classification (NCBI taxonomy): domain Eukaryota; kingdom Metazoa; phylum Chordata; class Mammalia; order Chiroptera; family Craseonycteridae; genus Craseonycteris; species Craseonycteris thonglongyai. The sequence continues at coordinate 16,547 of PVKE010010805.1, forward strand.
CCTCATTTCCCCCCATTCTGACTAATTTCTCATTTCACACGCGTCTGGCCTCTAGCTCCAAGTGATGCACCCAGGCAGCTTCTGCTAAGTCATCAGTGACCGCTCGTGAACCTGAATCACTCGAGTCAGTGGACAGTTTTCTGTCCACAACTTGTCTTCTTCATGGTACTGAACACAGTTAACTGCACCCTCCTTAGAATGTATTCTGCTCCCGGCTACCATCACTCCAAATTCTGGCTTCCCCCCACCTCTCTATCCACACCCTTCTATCTTCTATACAGGTTCATCTTCCTCCATCCAAGCATAAGGGATGCTATTCCCCCTTTGTCTTAGAGACAATCTGTGACCCTCTTCTTTTTTAATGTATCCTATACTTGTTTCACAGCCAACCTCATACATGGTCTTCACTCAAATTAACATATGCGGGGGCTGTCCAGAAAGTATCCAGCCATATAATATGAAAAATGGAGGCATTTATGGCTGGATTTTTTCTGGACAGCTCTTGTGTGACCCAACATTGACATATCTAGCCCAGGCCTCTCCTTCTCCATATAGTCAACGGCCAACTCCGGATATCACGTTGACGCAAACACACACGAAACCTTGCAATACCGGTATGTATCTCCTCTTCCTCCCAACCTGTTCCTCTCCCGAGGATTCATCCCAGGGAACTGTGACACTTCTTTCTCCCTCCTACATTGGTCACTAAGTCCTGTTACTTGTTCCTTTTAACAGCACCCTAATACGTCCATTTCTACCACAAATATTGTCTAAGTTGCTTTCGTGTGCAGAGTGGCTAGCTACCGGTAACTGGTATATTTACAGCCATGCACATATTTGTGTAACGTGTCCTACAGCATGAGGTCCAGGGAAGAGCCAGTCTATGGTTCTCTCTCAGCCTCAGCCCACACCCCACTCCCAGCTCTCCCTTCTGCAGCCATTGGTCTTTCCTGCTGTCCCAGACGGCTCACCTGCTGCTTCTACCGCAGTGACTTCGCACGTGCTGTTCTGCTGCCTGGAGCGCTTCTTCTTTCAGTGCCCACCCCTTCCTCCAACCCCAGATCAAACTTGTCTTCCTCAAGGAAGTTTCCCTGATACCTCAGACTGAGTTGAGCATCTCTTTCTCCCAAGTGCTGCTCCTTCCCTGCCTTCCTCAAGCTCTGGCCTCATCTTCACCTGCCTCTCCAGCTACACCATGCGGGCCATGAGGTCACCAACAAGGTCTGGTTTTACTCACAGTCACATTTCCAGAGCCAGGTAATAATGTCTGTTTGTTTGTTTGCCCCTCAAGGCCCTTGGTATACAGGAAGGCTTGTAAGTACACAGAAAATGTTGGCGCATTGCAGATTTCCAGCGCCAACCCCTGCAGGTCAGGAATCTGCTCAGAGGAAATAAAAGCATACCTCGGTGGCATCTTCACAGAGTGTTCCTGCTGGGTCTACATTAATAAATAAATAAATTCCAGTCCTCATCTTCAAGGAATTTGGATAGGATGGCTCCAGGGGACTGGGCAGGCACTGTGTGTTCCATTTTGGAGGGGATGAGAGTACTTGGTCTTGGTCCTGGGGCAGGTGTGGGACTGTGTCGTGGACACCCAGTGCTGATTTCACAAAAGAGGTTGGGCATCAGGCTAACTGTCCCCCAGGGCCTGGGCACAGCCTGTGAGGACAGGCTGAAAAGCAAGTCGCAATCCTCTCCCCGAGGAGCCGTGCTTTTACGCCCTGCCCAGTCCTGCGCTCCTCCTGCTGACACGTGACGTGGGATTGCTCCTGAGAGGCGCTCCTTGTTTGTAGCTCTTTCACCAGCATCCAGAGCTCTGTCTGTGGGTCTCAAGACTTAAGGCTTTTCAAGGGCACGAGCCTTCAGCATGGAATAGCAAGGATGTATGAGCAGCACGAGAGGTGGCGATCTAGCGTTCAACAATTTGCATAGCAATTACTGATGCTGAAATGGAGGGAAATGTTGAGGTCATGACTTTCCAGTGTAGCTTTCCTACTGCTTTCTGACCTGCAAAGCAATAGTTCTCGGTGTATCTTGGAAAATATATATACAGGCACATGTGTCCCATAGCTTGAGTTACAGGAAAACTACAGGATAGCTAATGATGGCAAATTCTAAATGTAACTCACTGTGGCGATTATAATAGGCCAAACATGCATCGTGCTAATGTCTTTTATGTGTTCAAAAAGGCACACAATTTTAAATACAAACACATAATATAAATGTCATATATCATCTTTGTATTTAAGTGTGGACATCATTGTACATATGAAAAGACATTACATATATATACATATAAGACAAAAATATACACACAAGTTAAAATTGGCCAACCAGTTAACATTCTCACAATCAATCCTCTTGTATATTTAATATCTGACTCTTGTGCATGCATAGAAAAGTCTTCAAAGTATTATTTGAACACATATACTATTTATGATGTTAAGCATCCTTATGTTAACAGTATTTTTCTCCTTTGGACTATAAACTAGCATAGAAATTCTCTCCTTTCCAAAAAGAAGAAATAATATTTCTGAACCCAGTTAAGTACAAAGGATATTACAGTGTAAATGACTGACTTTTTAAAAAACTAGAATAGCTTCAGTTATATCATGAACCCATCCATCTGCTATAATGTAAAGATATTCCATAGTATATCCTCTAGCTTCTCTAATTCAGAAGCTAAATGTCTCTTAAAAAAACAAAACTAGGGCAGGAAGGAGGAAAGGACATCCAATATATGGTGATGGAAAGAGAACTGACTCTGGGTGGTGAGCACGTAATGTGATACACAGACGATGAAATGAAGAATTGTACACCTGGAACCCATGTAATTTTTACTAACCAATGTCACCCCAATAAATTTAAAGTGAACAATTAAAAACAAACAAACAAAACTACATACAAATATTAGCTGCCAATTTAATCAGTTTGGCCATAGAACTTGCTGAGAAGATAAGAATGGTAAAGTTGTAACTTTTCTGTCACACGTTTTTTAATTCTTTCTCTCCAGAGTTTTAAATGAAAGTTTTTCAGACTTCTAATGATTCATGAGTAAGTGGATGCCATGGTACTTGCATCTATCAAAGGGCATGTTTTCCAGCATCTTGAAGAAATTGGCATCATTGATCAGGTGCCGCTTCCTGTGACAAGGACCAGAGCTCTGCCTGTGGCCCTTGCCAAACAGAAGAAATGCATCTGCCACCCCATCCCTCACGGATTCATGCTGGCAAATGGCAATTATTTATTCACATGCATGTTTCTATCCTTATAAACCACTCTTCATCCAAGTCTGAAAGAGCGGTGCGAGAGTCTTGTAGGAGCTTTGATTTTTTACAGTCCTTACAGCACACCCCCTTTTGCTTTCTTGTTCACATGTCTTAGACCCCACTTTGCTTAAAGAATATACCGGGGGTGCCAAAAAATGTACATACATTTTAAGAGATGCTATCTACGTATTACTTTTCAAAGTTGAATTGACTTACAGTGACAATGTGTCGTATGATGTTCATGCAGAAGGTGGCGTTCATCAAGTGAATGCTATTGTCACCATGCAACAGGCCAGACAGTCAAAGAAAATGGTGGAAGCGTGGGTATCATTTGAAGAGCGCAAGATCATTTGGAAGTGGTATTTGAAATTCGAGAATGTTGCGAAAGTAAAATACAATGACAATGGAGGTGTGAGTGTGCAACAGAACCTCCAAAACGCCTAACAATTGCATGCATTTGTGATAAGTTTGAGACATGGCAAATGGATATGGCATGCGTAGCAATACAAAGTGGACACTTTTGTCACCGTTGCTCAAGAAGTAGTTTGTTGTCATCAGAAGTGTCTAGAAGCTGATGGTGACCACTTTGAACACCTCTTGTAATTGCAGAAGTCAAACACGACTTGTTTTCATTTTTTGTTATTGGTATATATTGAGTATTAAATTTTAATACAGTTTTTTCGTTTCTTAAAAAATGCGTATACATTGTTTCGGCACCCTACAAATACAAAGTGGTTACCATCAGATTTATGTAATACATAAATAGCATCTCTTAAAATGTGTATACAATTTTTTTTTTTTTTTTTAGCACCACCAGTATTTCATTAAATCTCTCCTCTCCAAAGCAATGATCTAAGTGTCCTTTTCTGTGTCAGCCCAGACCTGAGGGGATACAGAGGGGTCTTCTGTTTAGCATGTCACTTGCATGTAAATCTCTCAGAAGTATTTGGGAATGCATGAATGACCTACATGTTCACCTTAACAGATTTGTATAATGACCAAGAAGCTACAGAATGGAGTTAGGTGAAGGGACTAAGTCAGCAAGGCGACAATTCTGAAATTCATGGAATGCAGAGGTTCATTCAAAGCTCAGGAATTAACAGCTTATAGCAACAGGCCATTGGGGCTTTCATTTAAGAGTCAGAACATGAATTAGGGATGTCAATCAAGAGAACAAGTTAAGATTTCAAGACTTTTTGCTCTTTCATCTCCTAAAGCAAGTAGCATTAATATTATTGGATATGTAGGCTAGTGTTCAGGTACATGAAACAGATAATCTCCTATGTCATGGTTATTTTGGGGGTGAGAAAAGGGAAAAGAGGACCAAGAAATAGAGGAGGTAATGATTCTGAGGCGGAAAGAGACCTGGGACATTATTAGCAAAATCAGAACAAAACAAATTAGAGTCTGCAGAGTTTTTTTTATCTCATCTAAAAACCCAACAGGGTAAAACCAGAACTCTCTTACTATATACATTTCCCTTGGCACACGTTTTCTCATTTAAAAAATATCCACGTAGTGTGACATAAAAGTTCCCCAATTTTAAGTCACATGAAGTACTATTCTTCCCCCATTTTATAGATGGGAAAACTGAGGCACAGCATTCAATAAAGTGAGCAAGGTCATACAACCACCAAGTACTCAAGTAGGGGTTTCAAGCCAGGCACTCACACTCCAGGGTCTCTGCTCTTAGCCCCTCAGCTACATGGACTTGACCCAAATTCCTCTGCTATCCACTTAGCTACAAACGATACGGTTACCTTTGTTATGACAATGATGCTTCATTTCTACTCTCCTATGGTTTCCTATCATTCTTTTCATGAATAAATGAAAAGAATCATTTAATCAAGATTATTCCTCCATAAAACAACTTACTTATCTGTGAACCACAATATCTAACTGATTTTTTGCTGTGAATTGATTTTTGTACAAGCAGCGAAAATAAGCATGAAAATTAAGAAATGGGTCGTAAATGCCAGAATAAAGCATTCAATTATAGAAAGGGTGGAATTTCAAGTTCAGATATTTATAGATCATATAAAGTAGTGGTTCTTTCATTAAAAAGACAAAAACAACCACCACCAAAAACTGTTATATAGAATTACTAAGGACAAGAGCAATTCTAAGGCTCGATTTTTTTCTCTTTGGTTCAGCCAGCCTATTGCAGTTAACTCGTACTCATGAACACACAGAGTTGAAGTCAACAAAAGCCCAGTGAGAAACAAAAGGAAAAGCCATCTTACCTGCAGACGTGTGCTTGAACTTTTCGCTTTTCTTCTTCCTCCATTTCCAAGGCTTGAAAATCCTCCCCAGGTTGGCAAACTTACTCCTCCTCCGGATGGGTGGGGTGTGGGTACCCGGGACGAGGGAGTCAGATCGCATGGCCGCCAGCCTCTCCACTTCCTCAGCTTGTTTTTCCAGAGAAAAAGGTGGAAATAAAAAGAAAGGAGGGAAAAAAAATGTGTTAAAATGGGAGCCTCACAGATGGCCGTTTTCCATGGTTACAGATAACAGAGACCACGTGACAGGAGTTCCATTTCTCTCTCTGCCTTTTGGAATGGGAGTCATGCTAAAGGCTGGGGACAGTCAGCCAAACCTTAGGAATTTGGAAGACCCCAACCAAATGTGTCCCCAACCGTAACTGGGACTTGAGAAGGAGGACTTCCAAATGTGTCCCCAACCGTAACTGGGACTTGAGAAGGAGGACTTGTGTGTGTGTGTGGGGGGGGGGGGCAAAGCCCACTTGACACACCAGAGACTCTCCCACAAAGCAGGGCGGGGCGTGAGTGCAACTACTAGCCCAGTAATTTCTCAAGTAAGACTTGGCAGATGCCATCACCAGCACACCGTCTGCTGAGAAAAGAGGCAGAAAACATTGATCAACTGTCTACTCCTGTGCCAAGGTCTCCACCACCTACGACGCTTCCAGAAGTCCGCTTCCCTCAGAAACAGTCAACAGCCTCCTGCAATATATAGTACAAAGTCCTTATTTCCTATCCAGGCCCTCAGGTACCTCCACAGGAGTGACCTGTCCCTAAATTATCGTCTTGAACAGGCAAGTCCAACCTGCGGCCCAGGATAACTTTGAATGAGACCCAACACAAATTCTTAAAACATTATGAGAATTTTTTTTTTTAAAGCTCATCAGCTATCGTTAGTGTGAGTGTATTGTAGGTGTGGCTCAAGACAATTCTTCTTCCGATGTGGCCCAGGGAAGCCACCAGGTTGGACACCGCTGTTCTAGTCCCTTGCTTAGTACACGCTGCAGCCAAACGCAACAAGGCTCTGGTCGCAGCAGCCTGAGCTTGAGGTCTGTGGCTCCCAAGGGGCTTTGAGCGGGCCATCAAACCACTGGAATTATGCCCAGAATTTCATGTCTTGTTGGATTTTTGCCTTTGGTTTTGGAAGAGTTTCCATCTTTCTTTGCTTCTCCACAGTGTCTAAGACACACCCGGTAAGATTTTTCTAGTATGTATCCAAGTTGAGGTTTCTCGAGTTCAGCCAGCCTAAAACATCTTCTGCTAAAGATTAAAAGCTATGTACTGAATCCTAAATATATATATATATATATTTCTTTAAAATCAAGATATGACCGATACCAAGTTCGCTCTCATAGCTGGCACTCAACGATTTGTAAACTAAGTAAATAAACGAGGGCATTTGATTCTGCTCCTGAAAATCAATGTCAATGTTTTGTCTTAAGAAAAGCACATCATCAGGACCAAAAAGCTGTCTCATGATCACATCTTTTCAGAAATAAATAAAAAAATCATTCTGAAATTACCACAGTAAAATAATGCTAAGAAATTAGGAGCGATTTCTGAAAAACCCGGAGTGGCAAGAAGTAGACAGAGCATTATAGAAGCATAATTATAACGCCGTAATTAGATGAACCCTAAATAAGCATAGTATACACATCCAGATGGTTAGCCCTGCAGTACCCTAGATTATTGAGCAGATTTATATAACCGATTTATATTTTAATCATCTACATTACTCCCCCTCACACCCCATTCATTTGATGACAGGGGCCAGTGCTCAACCTGACAGAATGAAACTGGAAGGCTTATGGGTGAGGGAAGAGGCCAACTGTGGATACAGTTGGAAGAGGAGGGACAGCAAAAGCAAACAAAACAGCTCAGACTGAAGTGCTCTCGCATGAGACTAACCGCAGGGACATCGGAGGGTACTGGACGGAGACAGATGGGCGAAGACAGGCGTCTAGGCCGCGCGTGTTTATGGAAACAGCCTTCTTTGGAAAGCGGTCCTTGAAGGCTCCTGTGCCCAGGCCCACTTCTCTCCAAGGCGGTCCTGCCGCCGCTGAGACAGGAGACTGCTGTCTGGAGAAAACGCTCCCTGAGACACGAATCAGCTGGCACGTCCCCGGCCAGGCCCGAGAATGCTGAGTCAGGAGGTAGGAAGCGGGGCAGCTGAGCGAATTCTGAGAGCGGAGGGAGGGAGGCCTGGGGTGGGATGAGGTTGGGGGGCTTTCCCGCACCCCCTGCAAGAACAGTCTCCTCTAAGGGACTTGAGAGTCTGTGCACCTTTCATGACCAGGACAGGGATTTGCTTTATCGGCAGGGCGAGAAATGGTTGGGAGAGGATTTTTTTCTTTCCTTTTAGAAATGGAGAGAGGACACACTTGATTGAAGCACCACGTTCATTACTGAGAACCCAAGTAGCTGGGTTTGTGGGTGCTCTGAAGCACACTCCTGGTGGAGAGGGCTCTTAGCACGTGATATTCTCATGGTGGCTTGGCTTTCCAAAGCCTTATGCAAAGTAAGCACCGACTATGGTGTCCTGCTGGCCTAGACCGTCTTAGTCACACATGGTCCCCTGGAGAAATTTGGAAGGACAGAGGCAGAACAGCCAGAACTTCTGGGGCCCCAACTGTAGATCCCCCCCCCTATGTGTCAAGTGTTAATCCTGCTGAGTATGAAGACCTGTGGCATTCTCAGCCACCTTCCCACTGTCCTTTCCTTGACCTTCATCACTCTTACCTTGTCTGCCACCCTCTGTGGACCATTCTCTTCTGCCTCATCCCTGAGCATCAAGTCAAAGATGGATCCCATCTGTATATTCAAACCACGTACGGTACAAACGCTGAGTGTTAATGAGATGATAGCTGCATTTAACGAAGGGTTTACCCATCTTAATCCAAAGTCTGTTTAACTTGAGTATTGCGGGCCCCCGTGAGGAAGGGGGAGGAGGCTCTGGTGTCCCTGGTTTTCTGGACATACAGGTGGCTGCTTTTGTTTTACCCGAGAGCCCCCAGAGTTAATACTAATTACATGGCGCCCTAAAACACATTCACACTGCAGATACAACTGTCATATACCATTGTGACTCCTGCCCACTGGAGGGAAATGCACGCACATGTCTATATGGAGAGGGTTGGTATTGTTGCTCCAAGAAGGGCATTCTTCCAGGCGGAAGAACCAAGAGCGGGTGTGACTGAACCACACAGTCCTGGCTGGGGAGGCTGCGTGGAGGTTAGCCATGCTCCTCAGCATAGGTGTTCAGGCACCTGGCCGACTCCCTCCCCTCTTTCTGGATCCGGAGAGTTGTGCCTGGTAGGAGGCAGTTCTAGCCACAGCCAGGAGCAGGTCCCAAAGAATGCATTCCCAGGCTTCCACTGTCTTTGGCACTATGAACAAATTGGCACCTTGGCTAAAGGACACAAGGATAACAGCGTGCAAAGAAGGAGGCGAGAAGGGGAATTCATGGGTCCGTGGGACTAAACACGGCCCCCGTCATATTTGTGTTGATCTCTTGAGTAGCAACTGAAATCCAAGAGGAATATGAGAACACCCCTAAATCCTGTGCCCTGAGATGGACTGATTTTTTAAAGAGAGAACAGGGGACGGCTCTAGGGGTTCTAAAGGGTGTCCCCAAATTCATGCAAGATTTGAATTTTGCGTCATTTGTGCGGTAAAGTGTTGCCAATGAAAAAAAAAGACAGTGTGACAGCTGACAGTTCAGGGTTATTAAAAATAGAGCACTACACGAAAGAACAATGCATTTTCATTGTTGAACAATGAAAATTTACAATTTTTAATTATAAACCTGTGTTTTCTATCAAAATTACTTCTTGTGTGAATTTTGGGACACCCTTAGATGCGTAGGCCATTGGAACAGAGTATTCAGAACTCGGAATACCCTGAATACTCTTAACAGGGAGATTCTAAACAAGAATCCTTAGGCATCGACTCGACAACCATGACAACAACAACAGTAAGAATAAAGAGAATTAATAACAGCTCCCCTTTTTTAGTCACTAAGTCTGTGCCAGGCACTGACCAAAGCACTTAACGTACTACCTTCTGTAACCCCCAATCTAACCTTATGAGGAAGCTAGCCCTCAATTTTACATTAAAGGGGAACTAATGCACAGGAAGGCATACTTTTTGGAAACACGTGCTGTTAAGACTTGTCTGTTTTCAAGAATATGGTCTCACTCTATAGAAAGCCTGGCTTTTCCAATTTCCATATTACTGACTCAAGTAGTAGGTGGGCTTTAGGAATGAAGGAAGAAATGAGCTTCTTTTTGAAAAGGCCACAAAGTAGATGCCAACCGATCCTACTTTAGAACCCCCAAAACAAGGGTGTTGTAACATTTGTGTCCCCGTATGTAGGTGCCCTGAAGGATACCCAGCCTCCTCAGTCAGGAGGACGTGTGCGGACATTCTCTACTCCACACCTATGCCGCAGGCTCCCATTAGGAACACAGCAGGTACCAGTTTGCCCTAGAACTGGACCACATCTGCATCACATACAAAGTGCTACGCATTGTGTATATTTGGAAGAACATTAGTTTTGAAACCAGGAGGATCGAGTTCAGATCCAGCATCTACAGCGTCATCGTTGTTGTTGGAGTTCTTTTTGGCCTCTCAGCAGGTGGCATGGGCTTCCCAATTTTCCTGTGGAGAATCTCCCATCCTCCACTCCAATCCAGGTGGTTCTGGAAAGGGAGGTATCTCTCCTGACTCCAGAGGTGAGCATGTGACCCAGGGTAGGCCAGTCAGAACATGGCATTCTCTACCCACCACCCCCAGCGATTCATTCTGGAATGAGCAACTGAGCCCGCAGAGGCAATGAGGCTCAATTCCGGGATTCACTGAGGCTAGTGACAGACATGCTCTTGAAAGGAGGCTGGAGATTAAACAGGCTCTCTCTAAGCCTGGTCAAAGCAGGGGCCATAAACTTAACCTTAACACAGGCATGGTTAACACTGAAAGACTCTAGGTAACAGTGGTAGTTCAAATGCTTTGGGAATAAACAATCCTATTATGTCAAGTATTTTCTAAGTACTGTGATGAGAGCTATTAATATTCCATAAACACAGGATTCAGTGATCAAATAGCAATGTTATTAGATCAGACAGGGGGAGGGGGATGTCTTATTTAAATTTAAATTTATCCAGGTCTGTGTTGTTATATTTACTGAGGTAACAGATCTCATCAGCAGCTTTCTTTCTGAGGTATTCAATACAAAATTCCTGTTTCATCTCCCGGGAATGTAATCTTCAACCACAGAAGCATGTGATGACTACAAAAACTTATAACACATTCTATTGTTCATTTCATGAATAGAATATATTTGTGTCGGAAATAGAACCTGTTTATTTAAATTGTAAATGAACTCCCAACCCTCATGTTAATCCAAAGCAACCATTTTAAATTATGTAGGTTTAAATCTGCTCATCTTAAGATCTCAGACCCTAAGGTCTGATATGCTTGAAGTCAACAAATAGCGCCTCTCACAGAGTCAAGTTAAATCTCAACAATACCTCGTTTCTCCTGCAGAGGTTAACAAACTCTGTAAAGCGAATCCTAACTCCTTTGGGCTCTAGGGGGCATTTAGTTCTGTTGCAAATACTCTACTCTGTTGTCGCATCATGAAGGCAGCCTTGGACATGTGCACATGAGTGGGCAAGGCTGTGCCCAATAAAACTTTATTTACAAAAATAAGCAGCCAGCCCTGGGGATCATACTTTGCCAACCCTTGTCCTACCTATAGCATGAAGCTGCTGGAAATCTTTCCTGAGAATTGAGCTACTAGTGAAGGGGAAAAACGCTGAGGGAGGGACAGCTTGGGTGAGACTGAGATTTCATGACATCATTTGGGCCCCTGGATCCAGCCCTGCCTGAAACTGGCACAATGCTGGAGATTTTCTTTGTATCAACCAGTACCTTCTCTTTCTTAAGCCAAAGTGGGTTGGGTTCTCACTCACTTACAACCAAAATGGTTTTAACAAATCCACTGGATGATCTTAGGAAAGCCCCATCAGTTTGCTCTCCTATAAAATGAGGATAATGAAGGTATCTAAAAATGAAACGTCTCCTCTGGCACCAGGCACACTGATACTTGGCCAATAAGGTTCCTTGAGGGGTGACAGTCCTTACCTCTCCACCAGCGGGACATCCTTTAAGGGATTACATAAGCGCTACAAGTGTCAGAGGCTCTGAAAAGACCCCAAACCCTCTGGGCTGGTGGGTCTCAAACATCAGTGTGTAAAGAATCAACTAACTTATTCATTAACATTTTTGATCCTGGGATGCCGGGATAGCTCAGCGGTTGAGTGCTTCCCTAGAAATTGTGAGGCCCAGGGTTAAATTCCGGCCCTGGCCCCTGCAAACCCCATATGCTGAACTGTGGTTCTTGCCTCCCATGCGGGAAGCCCTGGTTTGGTTCCTGCCCGCTGTGGCCCCACATCCACCTGTGTGGAATGAAACCATGTCACAATTAATGATGCACAACTATGGAGACTGCTCTGGGCCCTCCACCCTTCTCGCTTTCTCTCACCTCTCAAAACAATAAAATATTAAAAAAAAATTTTTTTTGATCCCTGTTCTTCATCTTTACTGTACTGAACCAGGACTAGTGAATGCATAATAAGCAACCAATGTAATTTTGATGGGAGCATTCTGAACTCCCACTCTGGAAAACATACCACACCTACAGCATTCCTACATAAACCTCAAATCCTACTCCCTTCTTCCAACTAAATCTATAGCCTTCAAGAGGTTGGCCATGGAGGAAGATCCCTAACATTGATAACTGTCATGCTTCAATGACGTCAGCCAGCCCAAAAACCCTCAAATCACTGGCAATTCTTTAAACGTGCTGAGTGTTCATATAGTTCTTTATTCTTTCCAAGTGCTTTTACATCGTGTATCTCATTAGCTCTTCATAACATCCCCATTACATAGGCAAGGTATCAAATTTCCTGTGCCTCCCTATAATTATGATGAACACACTAGTTTTCACAGAATCACATCAAAGCATTTTTAAGGCTCTGAGAAGATCTGCAACAAACGCTGCAAATTTGTTTTCCAAACTTAATCACGAATGTGATTGGTTGGGATATCCTGGTAGGCCGTCTTTGAGGTCTCATAACAGGTGAGTGTTCTACAGAACACAATCTGAAAAGTGCCAGAGGACTGTCCTTTTTGCCCCCTTCTAAGGATGCAGGAAATTAGACACAGACGGGTCAAGCGATTTGTCCAGAATGTGCCAACGTACGCAGGAAGCTCAAGTGGCCCAAAGGCTCCCAAGTCTTGAGAGGGGTCAATCATTCCCCTCACTTGTGAGAGTGGTTTGAGAAAGCTCAAGAGGAGGCCGCGGAGGTCTTCTGATTCAACTCTTCACACAGTCTTTCCCTTCAAAACACTGTCCAAGTTAATACACTGCTCAGCATCCCCCCTCCCCCCACCTTGGGCTCATTCCAAGGTCTCATCATAACAGCTTCTCAGTTATCTATTGAACATTGGACGAGAGGGAACCTACAAAACCTCACATTCCACAGGAGAATCACGTCTTGAGGCTACTTCCTTTGAATCTCAGCTACTTCATTTTCTTTTCCTGATGACATTGCGGTTTCCTTATTTACCCCCCATTAGTTCACAGATCACTTTCATAGTACCAGTTGTCATTTGTGTAGTGAATACATATCTAACAAGTACTCCTGGAAAAACAGGGTTGTTTTTTTTTAGCCAGACTGTTGGTCCTTGCTAAAACTTCCTTGTTTTCTTTCCCATGTGTGTATAATCCCCATATATGTATAATTCCCGTGTGTATAATTCCCTTCAGTAGCTCTAACGTGGACCTGCCTTGACCATTACTCAGTAAGTAAGAGGCTCTGCTTATGTGACTTTCACAAGAATTCTTATTTCCTTTGTTTCAGAACAAAAATTATGTGCCATCATTTTTTTTTTTAAAGTAAATGTTCTATTCTTGTTTGTTCTGTTAAAAATTCCTTTGGGAACCTTTTATTATTCTTTTGCACGAAAGATGTTCAATTTCTAAACAGGTCTCAGCAGGGAAAGTCTTTGGTTAGTTTTCCCCCACAAGCTCTGATTTCACATTGAATTTGTTTATTTTTATATTCTCATTTTGTTTTTCTAATGACTGAATAGATTGACCTAGTGCCTAGTGTTTGAACTGTGACCACCACGGGTAAAGTGCCAATCATCAGGCAGGTCTGTGATCAGGGGCATATTAACTAACCTCTCAGAATTGCACTTAACAACAAAATAAAAAGAAAAAGACATCTACTTCTCAGATGGTACACTATATGAATACACAGAAACTTTGGACACTTAGTGTGTGCTTGTTAAATAGCTCCTGACTTCAAACTGAGGCTGCTGACTGGTTTTGCCTATTACTCTTTGAATTCTTTCTCGGTTCCACTTGAATCTCCCCTGAAGGGTGGAAGAGGAGGGTCACTGTGAGTCAGCTAGAAGCCATCACCCAAAAGTATAATCAACGACTGTCAAATAGGACTCACGCTCCAAAGCATCTGTGAAACGACCCCAACGCACCGCTTCCCACCAGCAACCCTCCCAGGCTGCCGAAGCTGAAATGTTATAACTTTGGTTTATAATACGCCGACCATTTCGCCCCATTTACTTGCCAGAAGGTATTTTAATGTATAAAGCATCTTTGCGGTTTTTCTCTGGGGTTACAGAAAATACGTAACTACATTAGCTCTAACTGTGCGAGTCCCTTTTTCCTTTGCAAAGTTTCCAGGCGCAGGCAACTGGTCAAGGAAAGGAAAAAAGGAGGTGTCCTCAGGCGAGCTTGTCCAACCCACAGCCCACAGGCTGCATGGGGTCCAGGACGGCTTTGAATGTGGCCCAACACCAATTCGTAAACTTTCTGAAAACATTATGAGATTATTTTTTAAGCTCATCAGCTATTATTTGTGTGAGTGTCTTTTATGTGTGGCCCAAGACAATTCTTCTAACGTGGCCCAGGGGAGCCAACAGGTTGAGTACTCCTGTCATAAGGGACGTCAGGGCTCTGTCCTCTCTAGGACTAACAGGAAGTAGCCAATCCCACGAGCACATGCAGTTAGGAGGCACGAACTCAGGAAACATTCGTTGCACATTCACTGCACAACTCAAGTTATGGGATAGCGGAGCTGAAGATGGAGTATATGAAGTTCCCATTCTTTACAATCCTAAAATGGAAACAAACACTAATCCACTTTTAGAGGAATATGACATTGATGTGCAGATATAAAGAACATTTATAATGAAAGATAATGGGAATTCTGTTCTTTGTGACAGGAGATCTTAAAGGTCATCATTTCATGCAAAAGCATCATCTTTCTGGAGCCAAACTCAAGACGTAAAAAGCATATTCGGAGATGCTGGGATGGCTCAGCAGATTGAGCATTCGTCTTGCAGCCACAGGGTCTGAGGATCGAGTCCCAGCCATGGTCCAAGCGAACTCATATGCTGAACTGGGGTAGGCTTCCCATGCGGGAGGCCCCCAGTTCAGTTCTTGCCCCCCAGTTTGGTTCTCACTGGGGCGTGCCTCTCATGCAGGAGGCCGGCGGCCAGTTCCTGCCCTGCGCAACCCTGCGCCCACCTGTGGAATGAAACTCTGTAGAAAACTAATGATGTGCAACTATGGAAACTGCTCTGGGCCCTCCCCCTTCTGTTTGTCTCTCTCTGTCAAAAACAATAAAAATAAATCTTTAAAAAGCATATTCATATTCACCGACAACTCCTGACTACCCTAGACCTGTTTTAACAGGGAAAAGAACGTCACTTGCCTTTACCCAGGCCTGAGAATCTCCAGGCACAATAAGTAGCTACAGTATCTAAGATGCTCCGCTAGCTTTGCATTCAGTGCCTTACTGATCACTGCAACAAGTGTTCGAATGATAGAGCCATTCACTCCCTGACATGTGGTAACCATGAGCGACTCTGGTCTGGAACCCTCTTTATGTTACCAGCAAGTCAACGTGATTAGTACCAGGTGGGTTAAGGACATGAGCTGCTGTCCCCACAGATACTTCTCCTGCTTTCACTCCCAGCAAGTGTTCCTTGGAGAGTGTCTGAGTGCAGCAGACACTAGGCAGTCCTGATGAAACAGTTTCCTACAGAGCTAATCAAAGATCAACCTCAGCCTCTCTGAACTTGGCTCTGAAGCAAAGGGAGGTTTGGCCATTGAAATACAAGATGTATAGGAAAGTATTCTCTCCCCAATTTGTATTTCGTGCTTTGGAACCTACAAACTAGTGAAAACTCTATAAACTTTTTTTGCAGATTTTTCTCCTTTGAAATATACATGCCTACGGTGTGCAAGAGGAGCCAATGGTCATCCTCACAGCAACTATTTGATGAGAGTTTTATCATTTCTCAAGCACCTGCCCAGTCATTAAGTCATCTGATCCCTACAACAAATCCAGAAGAGAGGTGAACAGGATTTTCTAATCTGTTTTACAAAAGAGCAAACTGACAGTGGCAGCCACAGCTTGCTGTCTGCCAATACCCACCTTTCCCTTCTTTTTCGTGAAAGTTTCTTGGTTTTTTGGCCCAGCTGAAAGACTGTTTCCAAGCTAACTCTGAAGGTCGGTGTGGCCATATTATCAAGCTTTACCACTGAGCTGAGGTTTGTGAGCAACTCCTGGGAAGTCTTAAAGGGAGTGAATGAGCCACTTTGTTAGTCTGCTTTTCCCTTCATCAATTTTGTCTAAAGCAGAGATGTGATGGCTGGAACTTGGCAGCCATTCTGAGGACAAGGGCCACCTCAGAGTCATGAAAGAGCTGTAAGCTAGGTGGCATCTGAGTCCTTAAGAACTCTGTGGAACCATCAGACATAGCAGCTTTGAATTGGCTGCCCCTGCTCTTTTCTGTGAGAAATAAAACTCCTATCTCATTGAAGTTATTGCTATTTTCAGTTATCTGTTTTATGTACTTGAACCCAATCCTAATGCAAAGAAGTGACTTGCCATAGTTTATACAAACTATAATTTGTGTCAGAACATCAAGTGCTAATAATATATGTGTCCATATTCAACACACTCCCTGGCAGAACATTTCATAACCTGTTTCTTAGCTTGTAACGGAGCCAAATACTTCTATGTCTTTCTTTCTTCTTTCTTTGAACACTTTAACATTCATTTTTAAAAAGGCAACCTTTAGGAAGACTTTCTTCCTCCCTTCCCCCTTTCCTCTCTCCTCTGTAGTACTTTGTGTCTCTCAGGCTTTGATTTAAATCATGGCATTTCCCATGAAATTATCATGGGAGGCTCAGCTCTCCCGAGATAATTTCATTTACTCCCATGGCTTTGATTAGCACCGATTAGCTGAGAAGTTGCAAATGTATGCTTCCAGCCTAGAAGGCTCTTCTAACTGACACAACACTTACTAGCTGTGTAACTCTGGCCAAGTTATCTGGGTCTCAGTTACTACATCTGTAAAATGGGATGATAGCAGCATCTCCCTCATTGGGTTATTTTGAAAATTTAATTACTTCACATGAATAAATGATTCCAAATGGTGTCTGAACCACTCCCCCTACAATGATCACTCTTCATCTCCAAATAAAATTTCATAGGCCCCTCAAATTCATTGCATTTAAAGTGAGTTGTTTTTACCCTTATTCCAATCTTTCTTTAGTAATGGCAAGGTCAATTGTCTAATTGCTCAGAGAGAAATCCACGAGTCATCCTTGTCACCATTTTCGCCCTCACCTCCTTCAGATCCAATGAATCACCAAGACTGTTCAAAACTAACTCTTAAATATTTCCCAGCTCTTTCCCCAGGTTAGACCAATTGTCTGCGTCACCAATTCCTGCATTCTTACTCTTGTTATTCACCTCCAAGTCCTTCACACAGCAGCCTGGGCATCTGTCCGAAGCATGGACTAAAGTATGTCATCACTGTTCTCCCTCATACCCCCAAGGAGTCATCCTGCTCTTAGGACAAGGTCACAGAGTCTTGACATCAATTCAGAATGGCGAGTTCCAACTCTGCTTATCTTCCTTTAATTCAAATGCAACATGAAACACATCATTCCCACCTCAGAGTCTTTACCCACCGTTCCCTCTGCCTGGATGATTATTTGTGTCACTTCCGAATGCCGGTTTCTTCTCCCACAGAGAATGTTGCACCTCTTTCTGCCCATCTTCCTTCCTAACAGAACCCAGCGTGTGCTCAGCGATCTATCCCTTCTCCACAGGCTCATGAGCTTCCCAGGGGCTGACTCCACCCCTACACTTATTTGCATTTTAATGGCATAAAAAGACAGTAACCCAAATGTCCAATCATGAGGGATTGATTAAGTTAAGGGACAACCATCAGATGCATGACAAGGTGGCCATTAAAAATGATGGATATCTCTCATTGCTGAGATGAAAAAAAAGTGCCATGGTTTCTTATTCAGTGAAGAATAAATTGCCAAACAGTATGTACAATATAATTCAATTTTTCTAAAAAAGGAGGTTATTTACCTATCTATATACCCATCTATGCATAGGCATAGGATCTACAAGAAGAAACTCAGCTAAACAGTGGTTCTATTTGGGCCATAAAATCATAGATGATTTTATATTTCTCTATAATTTTATTTTCCGATTTGAGTGTGGGGACAGATTGGATTTAGTCCCATCTCTGCCAACTACAAGTCATGGACCAAGCCTCAGTATTTACCTTAGTACAATAGGGAAAATAAGAGAACCTATGGCTTAAGTTATGCAGAATGAATATATGAGCGCTGTCCAAAAAGCATCCAGCCATGTAATATGAAAAATAGAGGCAGTTATGGCTGGATGTTATTTTTTTCCAGACAGCCCTCGTATGTAAAGCACTTAGTACTATATCTAGCATGTTAGTTATTGTAATTATATTATAATAAGAATACTGACATTAGTGTTTTGTGGCTATTGCATTTGTAATAGAAAGCTACAGATGGTACTCAGTGGAGTTGTGGTGCAATGTACAAGGCAGAAAGGCATTACCAATAACTTGAAGGTCACTCTCCTAGCAGAGGCCACCACTGGGGTATGAGTGACGCAGCATTTAAAGGCATGCCTTTGGAGTAAATAGACATGCATGTCATGACCTAAAGCAAATTTCCTCACATTAAAATGGGAATTATAGTATCTCCCAGTTTAGTATTGTGTTGTATTACATAAGATAAAGCACTCAAATGCTGTTACAGTTCCTGGTCATAGTTAAGAGCCCAACAAATATAAATTCATCACAAAATATATTTTAAAAATAATATTTGCCTTGACTAGTGATCATTTATAACCAGCAGATTTCGTGCATTTTAAAATGGAGTTGTAGGAATTATTCAAACAGATACTACAACAGTGCATGGAAATTGTTTGCTGGGTTAAAAAAAAAATCACATACCACTTTTCTGAAATATTTGTATTTTGAAAGGAGATAAATTCCTAACTAAATAGTAAAGGGAGAAACGGGTGTGGGGTGGGGGCTCCTTATAAGAGGAGGTTATATAATAAAATTAAGTTCAAATTCAGTTGGATGCAAGTTCATCTTTATTCTACAGATTTAATTTGCAGGAAAATGGCACTATAATGAAAACTGAAAGTGTAGGATTTCACAGGCTAGTACAAACAACAGAGCCCACTAGCTGGCCTAATAAGACATAAACACAATGAATTTTTGTCTTAGGGAAAATAAAATAAGTTGGATTTTAGTCTTAATGCTAAGTTGACTAGAAAAGCATGGTAATTCCAATATATTCACAGTGCGACCACGCAGTACACAAAGCAGAATGCACGTGTACTCTCATGGCATCAGAGGCAGGCATTGCAATGGAAATTGCCTAAAATCTGAAGTAGACCCACTAAGCAGAAAGACATGAGATACCATGATGCCAAGATTATCATAGGTTTTCTGACAGCATTTGACATTTGTTGGGACTATCCCTTCAAAAAACAGTGCAGGAGGCCATTTCTTGATCTATTCCCTGGCTTTTTGCCACTCAGAAAAGTAAACTTTTGCCTTTCACACTGGCTCACAGGCAAACGTAACTGTTCCCTTGGATGTGTATTTAAAAATCAGATGCAGAAACAGATTGAATGGATTTGAGAAAGATCCCACTCAGGGGGTCAATTCAGCTTAAGGGAATTCTTATCGGCACATGGAGAAGACATGGGCAGAAAGTTTAAGTCAGACAAATAGTAATAAACCCTTTCTCCACCGCTTAGAAAAAAACCCCCAACCCCCAAGCCAGAACTGGGATTGTTTCAGTTATCTGGACAATTCAGCCACAGGGGGTTAACAGCAGCTGTGGCCATTTTAAGTTCTTGCTCAGCTCTCCAATTGAGAAATTGCTGAAATTCTCTGATAAAATATGCAGGGAGGTGGTTTAGAGGGAGGAAAAAATCTATATTAAGTACCTTAGCAAAAACTGGCTTCCCCAACAAACCATCTTTCATGAATTCAATTCAGTAAACATTTTTTGAGCATCTGCTCTCTGTGTAGCTTTGCGAATCAGACAAAGATGAGTCTGCTATTCAGAAGTCCTCACCATATTGTGGGACACACACACACACACATACACACACACACACACACTCATCTAATGGCTTAGACAGAGATGAAAAAAAATTTCCGTGTTTCTTGCAGATAGATCATGGAGAGATTGTAGCAGGAATATTCCTTGAAACTGCATTTGCTCTATTATGTTCAGTGTAATGTATGGACAATTTTATTAAAAAGCATACACTAGCACCGTGTTTGGGGTATTCTGTGGGACAGGAAGAAGGCAAATCAGCTCTATCTTTGTAGCACCAAGAAAGTGCTTTTCTAAAACAATTCATACTGTAGAAGTTGAAACAACTTTTATGCCTATAGGCAGATTTGTATGAATTAAGCTTCAAAATTCTGATAGACTGAATCAATACCACATATAGCATTTTCCCTTTTGGGCTCTGAGGCCAACCAACTGCGATAAACAGCTGGAACCAAACAGTGTTCCATGGTGACCTGAATTTTATTTTTGCCTAATTGCCAATAACTGTATAGACAGAATCAATGTTATAATGATACATTTTAACAGACTGTGCCCATACGAGACAACATGTGCATAAAACTGGCAATAAAACGTTTTGTATAGTATTAGCATGATAAGACTAGCTAGACCAGGTCAAGTATTATATGCAGTTATTAAGTCCTTAAAATAAAAAATAACCTCAAATAGTTGCATGTCTCTATCTTAGTTGTGCCTGGAAAGATGGAAGAATATCCTAACTCCATTCTTTCAAATCAGAAGATGTAGTACAGTATGTACAACAGAATACTACTTAGCCACAAGATGAAATTGCCATGTACAACAACATAAATGGATCTTGAAATGATCATGTTAAGTGAAATAAGTCAGACAGAAAAAGTTGAGAACCATATGATTTCACTCATATGTGGGATATAGAACGGATAGCAAAAACAAAGATAAAATAAATAAGAACTCAGACACAGCCAACAGTTTAACAGTTACTAGAGGGGGCAGGGAGGTATGGAAGAGGGTAAAGGAGGTCAACTATATGGTGGCAGAAGGAGATTTGACTCTGGATGGTGAGCACACAGTGCAATATATAGGTGATGTGTTACAAAATTGTACACTTGAAACATATAATTTTATTAACCAATGTCACCGCAATACATTTAATTAAACAATTTTAAAGAAGTATCAAAGAGTTTGTTGACATTAAAAATCTAATGTTTGAGAGTTTAAAGACAATTTTGTGTTATTCCTAATTCTTTGAAATCTGGTGGGGGTTGGAGGGCACGGAGTAATGGAGTCTGTGTCCTTTCAGTAACAAAAATAGGCACCAATTCTATAGTTATACTATTTTGCAGAAAATTTAGCTCCTTTGGTTGTTAATCAGTTGCTCTTTTCCACAGGTTAAGTTAAGATTAACACCTCAACATACTACAGAAAAATGAAAATATAGGAAAAGATGAGGAAAAGAAGTTAGGTTGATTTTCATGACATTTAGGGAAAAAAAGTTTCACAAACCGAGACTTTCCCTGGAAAATGTGACCAAAACTCCAAAATAGTAACATAAAAACAACATCAAAATCTATCTCACATTATCCATGTTCTCACACAGTATAAAAATTTATGACAGGGTTAATAAATATTACATAAATATAAAAGGCACAAGGGATATTCTGTGTGTTCTAAGAAGAAGAATCTAGAAAATACTGTTGTACAAACAGCAAAAATGGGCTTTATTTCACTGCATACCCATGACTACAAAGGACTGAGAGCTGAGAATTAATAGAGATACTTTGTCATTTATTTATACAGTTCCTCTTCTATAGTCAATACTGCATATATAAAATGGGAGAGGGAAAGATAAAGACAAACTATTACATATGCACAGATTCAAGAAAAAATGAACAGGTTGAGCTTTTAATAATTATGTTCTGGAAAAGCCAACACTTTAAAAATATTAATTACTAGGGGTCATAATTATTTTCCAAGGTATTGATGTTCAGTGTAAAATGTATCTCTTTAATAAACAGTAAATATAGAATTGTCCAGGAATAATTGGCAAAATTATTCCCAAGCTATATATGCAATATAACACCAGAAAAATATCTACATGGGTAATTATTCTAGAGCATTAGGTAAAATATTATATTCCTGAATTCCTCTACCTCAAGTTTGTCCAACCCTCAGCCTGTGGGCCTCGTGTGGCTCAGGATGGCTTTGAATGTGGCCCAACACAAATTCATAAACTTTCTTAAAACACTATGAGACATTTTTTGTGATTTTTTTTTTTAGCTCCTTAGCAGTGTTACTATATTTTATGTGTGACCCAAGACAATTCTTCTTCTTCCAGTGTGGCTAAGGGAAGTTAAAACATTGGATACCCCCTGCTCTATCTGATGTTGAAAATTTAGTATTTCATTAGACTAGTAAATTCCTGAAGTCTCAGAATAGTGATATGGAAAACTATGTACATGTTCTACTGTAAATATTTTTAAGACACAATTTAAATACTGACACCTTTCTCAATATCTCCTGTAACCTATCATCTTATTACAAACTTTGATTTCATCTTTTTTGATACCATTGTATTCCTTGGATAAAGGTGAGTTTAAATAGAAAACTTGTAATTTTTGACTCTTGCCTTAAAGATATGAGTAATATGAGTCTTATTTTGCAAATGAAATGGACCCTAAAGATAAATGAACTTGCTTCAGGTAATACAGACAATGTATCAGAATTTACTTGGCATGGTCTCTTGTAGACAGGTAAATGATACTTTTCCATGCATGCTATGCCAATCATATAACATATGGCACGTTACCAAACCAACCAATGATCATGTTACACGGAAAACCACCCCAAAAGCTTCAGTTTAGCACCAACATGAGGAACATCAGATCAAAAACTATACCCTGAAAACCTTAATCCGCAAAGATATATGTACCCCAATGTTCATCGCAGCACTGTTCATGATGGCCAACTCGTGGAATCAATTAAAGTGTCCTCTGATAGATGGCTGGATAAAGAAGTTGTGGTACATTTATACAATAGAATACTACTCAGCAATAAGAAAAGATGAAAGATAGTAATTTGTGACAACATGGACGGACCTTGAAAACATCTTAAGTGAAATAAGTCAGAATGAAAGAATCAAGACACATATGACTTCACTTACAGGTGGGATATAAAACTGAAAGGAACAAAGAAACAAAGACTCATGGACACAGTCAATAGTTTAGTGGTTACCTGAGGGTAAGGGGGAGAGGTGGGTGGAAGAGATGGGGGGGAGTAGAGAGGCGGAATCAAACATAGGTGATGGAAAGTGAGCTGATTCTGGGTGATGAGCACATAATGCGATGTATAGACAATGTAATGTAGAATTGTACACCTGGAAACAATGTAATTGATATCAATCAATGTCACCCCAATAAATTTAACAAAAAACAAATTATACTGCTTATTAAAGTTTAAAAAAATTTTTGTTTGAATTAAACTACTGGCAGACTTATAATGCTCTTAGGATATAATTACATTTAATAATGTCATTAACCAGCATGAAATGAATCAATCCTTTGCCTAAGCAAAATTCACAAAGACTAAAAATGAACAGTGCTACAACAAACGTATTCAAACTTGAAGACCTACACAAGGTGCGTATTGTGTAAGGATGATCACTGTATTTTCAAATTTGAGAAAATCAGCTTAGGTGGGTTTCCAAGTCTAGGCAAATACATTGAGTCAGCGGGGCAGATTATTGGACATTAAGACGATTCTGAGAAGTCTGGCATGTATGTTTCCATAGGAATAAGTTGTTATTGCTTGGTCATGTTGGAAGATGATGTCTCCAGGCACTGCTTAATCATCAGTTTATACCAGTAGCTCTCAAACGTGGGGGGTGGGGGTGGGGCCACTTACCAATATTTGAGGATATTTTTGGTTTTCACAATTGAGGTGTGGTGTGGGGGCTGTTACTGGCATCTAGTCGGTAGAAACCTGGATGCTGCGAACCATCCTATAGTGCACAAGACAATCTCCCACAATGAAGAATTACCTGGCCCAAAATGTCAATAGTGCCAAGACTGAGAAACGTTGCTCTCTATTCCTTAGAATACACGGCATGAAGGAAGCCAGGCTTAATTGGATAAGGTCGGCTTTGACCTCTTCCACACAGGGTCGGACAGAAGTAACACCCTCTTTATGAGCTGGTAATCTATACCAAATCTTTTCTTACAAAATCATAAGCACGTAATTCTGTAACAACAGTACTATACTCAAGCACACTATACTACTTAAAAAAGGGCGTTACTTTTGCCGGACTCTGAATGATCACTGAATCTGCACATGTGTGATGAGTTTTGTCACGAGTGTTCCCAATATGCAGAACAAGGACAATTCTTCCTGACCAGCCAACAGCTGTTTTGCATGTGTGACTTATCTTGTTCGGCTGTAAGATAAACAGATCATTCTGAAAAGCAAATGGCTTGACCGGTTTTAAAGTTCCTAGCTTATGAGCAATAGATTCCACTTTAGGAAATCACTGATGAACAAAACCAAGAAGTTAATGGATTCCAAATGTTAAAAACTAACTCATGTATGTACATCGAATGCTAAAATCTCGCCATCAGAATTCCAGTTCAGTTGAAATTCCACAAAATGCCTAAATAATTAGTAAATTTCTTTATATTCTTCATTTTAAAAACAGTTTTCCAACTTTTTTCTTCCTTCTATATAATACAGGGTCCTGCAGCAGTAACACCCTTTTTTAAGTTTAACAGCTCATAAGAAGGGGGTGTTACTTCTGCCGAACCCTGTATATTAAGTTATGTTCCAGGCACTGTGTGAATTACTGCACATGAATTTTATACTTGCAACAATCCTGGCTGGTAGGATAACACAAGATTAAGATACTGTATTAAGATAAGATACTATTTTCCTAGTTATTCTCAAACTTAAGAAATCTAAAGAAAAAGAGGACTGCAAATAAAATATTTGACCATTGTACTCACAAGCACGAGTTCAATACAAATTGATTTAGTACAATGAAAAGCAAAAAGGAAAAAAAAAAAAAAACCAGGAGGCGA
>PVKE010010806.1:0-41666 GCA_004027555.1 Craseonycteris thonglongyai
AATGGGATTCCCCTGATTGCCGTCTTCAGTATCCATTAACGCGTTCATTCACTCATCCAACCACTGATATTGAAGCCCCTGTGCCTGCTGGGCCATGGGTGGAAGGCCATAGTAGTGAATAAACAGACATGATCATGGCTTGCCTGACCCATGTAGTCAGTTGGGGATAGAGTGGGTAAGCATGATGTGGTATAATCTGTCATCTGAGGTGGCAGATGCTTCCACACCTAGGAGGGGCTGCCCAGCAGAAGTGACATGTAAACAAGATTTGAAAGGTAAGTGGGAGGGAACTTGGTGGAGTGAGTAGGGACAGTGGAGCAGAGTTCCAGGCTGAGGAAGTAACTTAGACACAGGCCTTTTCGGTAAAAAGCAGCAGGGCACTTCTAAGGACCAAAAGGTTCTTACAACCAGAGCACAGAAGGTGTGGTGGGTGTGGGAATGGCAGAGCCCAGACCATGGAGTCTATCAAGGTAAACATGGGGAAACCAGAAGGGGCGTCCCCTAGAGGGCTGCAGGGGAAATGAAGGGTGTTGAAAAGGGGACGGGCATGATTTAATTTGTATTCTCCCCAGCTGACTCAGATTTGAATATGGAGAAGCGATTGGAAAGACCCAAGCCCTGAGTCTGGGAGAGCTAGTAGGAGGCTCTTGTACGAACCCAGATAAGACCTGGAATGAAAAGGGCAATAGACCAGAGAAATGTACTGTTCGGACCCATCCCAGATTCTGTAATAGTACCACTCAAATTACAGAGCTCTTTATTCTTTTTATTTATTTTATTTTTACAGATTGATTGTTTTGAGAGGAGAGAGAGAGAGAGAGAGAGAGAGAGAGAGAGAGAGAGAGAGAGAGAAGGGGAGAGGACCCAGAGCAATCTCCATAGTTGTACATCATTAGTTGTGATATGGTTTCATTCTACACAGGTGGATGTGGGGCCATGCAGGGTGGGAACCAAAGTAGGGGCTTCCCGCTTGGGAGGTGAGAACCTTCACCACCATCCCTGCAGTTAACAGTTGCACTGAAGTTCAGCATGTGGGTTTGCATGAACTGGGGCCAGGATTCGATCCCCAGACCTCACAGTTGCAAGGCAAGCTCTCAACCTGCTGAGCTATCCCAACATCCCTCTTCGTTCTTTTTAGAAATAAGCACAAGCTTAAATAAATAAGAAGGTTAAGTACTTTCACCTCCAGTGAAGACTTTTTTCCTAGTGTTTTCCAAATGCTAATACATTTTTTAAATGACGTGCAGTGAGCATGACCAAAATGATGAATGAGAAACTTAAAATTAAACAAAGCAAATAATCTGTTTCCATTCTGGCATCCTTTGGAGCAGATAGGCCAGATGACAGCTCTCAGCAGCAACATTAATAAGCATTTATTAAATGCCTATATTTAGAGATGGAAATAACAAAGAGGTGGAAATGCTTGATTTCAACCCTCAAGAATGACCCTGCTAGTCATCTGCTCCTTGTCAAAATTGCCAAGATAAACAAGACACCTGGAGAGTGTGGCCATATGTAACTATTCTCCTAGAGACAAAATAATAGGAAATGGTGGATGAATTTAAATGGCCAGAGCTGGGCAGCTATATGCCGATGGAAGCCCCTCCTGATAGTGTGATTCACCCCCGGGAGTGGGGGTGGGGGAATGGATGGGAGACTACACTGTGAAGTATTTTATGAGCAGTTACAGCATGTGATATATGTGCCCTTTGAAGGCAGAGTGAAAGGGTGTAATTTAAAAATAGAAGTCAGCTTCTTGTAGCAGATTACATCAGCTTGCCTTGTGAGCTCACAGAAGAGCTTTTGCAGCCTGATGCCCTTGAGGGAGTCCTCCTGTGGTCAATTAAGTGTCTTGTTTTTCTTGCAAGTCAGAAATGGGATGGAGGGTAATTATTCTAAATGGAGTAAAAGCTGTGTTAGGTGTAAGAAAATAGTCTGAGGCCTCTAAAGAAATCATATGGAAATATATATAGTGGGCATTTGTGTGAGCTGGAGTCCTTATAGACAAGGATTAGGGAACTGGCGCTTTAATGGGGACCATTTATTAAATGGCTTAATGAAATCCTACAGCATTTGTCTAGTGTTTCATCACCATAATTCAAAAGAGTATCTGAAAGCTAGGAAATGTGAATGATAACACGCTGGTATTTTCGGCCTTTTATCTATTTAAAATAGTGTTAGATTTTGGACAGTTGTTAATACACTAAAGTCATATTCTCAAAGGATATGTTACTGTGAGAAGGTTTATTAATAAATGATGGTGGCTTTTTAGGTGAGGTTTTATTAGGGTCATCAGTCAATGATGTCCCTGTGTCCCAACTGAAGGTTTGGGTCTGTGGAGCTTGGTCAACAGGACTAGTAAACAGCAGTATTGACATTAGAGGGTTATTTATTTATTTATTTTCCTGTGGACAAAGACTTGGGTTAATTAATTTGACAGTATCATTAATTACTGCTGAAATTATTGGTCTTTGTCAGAGGTCAGGCTCTTTTAGCAATTGAGGGCAGGTCCCAGGAGAGCTTGAGACGCCAAGTCATAACATAGGCATATACCCACGCAGCCATAAAGGCCTTTCCTTTTTGCTGGGGCGTTCCAGCTTTCTGCTTAAACTGGTGTTCATCTTTGGTCCAGTGCCAAGGGCAGGGCTGACCAACCCCCACCCCCCCAATCCCCCCCAACCCCCACCCCGCCACCATCGCCACCAACAACAAATTGCATTGAGTGAGTGTGGAGAACCTCAGGTTTGAGTCCATACAATGGACCAACACAGTCTGATTCTCAGGGCTTTGTTTAATTTCATACATAAAAGGGGAAGCGAGGCTTGACCCACTCTCTCTCCTGTCTCCTCTGGTTCTAAAATGTTCTGCACTGGGTTAAGTGTTTTGACGAGGTGAAAGTTTCTTTTGCAAAGCAAGCACACTATTATATCTGTTTCATAAACCCTCCATTGGTTGGGTTTGGGTGTGTGCTTGTCATTTGTTTTGTTTTGGTTATTTAACTAGGGTGCCTGCATTTTGTGGTATCCAAGAAGATTGAATCTAGCTGCTGAACCCCACCCTTGGGTTGCTGTTTCTTTATACTACCTAAAAGCCATAGGAAAAACATGCCATTTTCATGTGGCACAACGGGGAAGGGACCAAATAATTACACCTTTGCCTTCATGTCTGAGTTTCATGAGATGAGGCCTTTGGGGCTTTGTGTGTCTTTATTGATTTCTTCTGCTGAACTTGGTGAATAGCAAAAATTAGTTTCAGAATTAAGCCCAGAGCATTTGAAACAATGTGCGTGAAACAGACAACTCTCGTAGATCTGTTGGCTGGCTAGCTGCTGCTCCTGGTTGGAAATAGAGAAGAGGAAGGCACATGATCTCAGAGTTAGGATGGCTCTGCACTCTGTTCCCAGCTCTGCCTCTAGCAGCCATGACAGCTTAGATGGGTCTATAATGGGAACATTACAATATTCTCATCCACTAAAGGAGAGGCCAAATGATCACGAAGCTCTCTTTCAGCTGCAATCTTTTCATTATTCTTTTTCTAAATCATTAAGCTCTAATGTATTAAGCTCCTTTGGAGCAGGGCTAACATGTCCTGTGGACAGTGTAGTGTTTTCCTCCCACATCGAGTAAGTTCTGAGCTTGCTGGGTCAGCTCAGCCTTGTTGCCATTGTGCTAATATTAGACTCTGAAAAAGAACATTTCACTCATAGTTCTTGGGTAGAGGGATGTCACTACTTACATACTAATAATATTTATCTCTTATTTAGGTATTAATACTTTCATTGGGGTCAGAATTCTGGGGCCCATGGGCTAGCCACCTCTTTTTGAAAATAAAAATTTTTATTGGAACACAACCATACCCATTCATGTACTTCTCTCTGTGGCTGCTTTCATGATACCCTTGCCAGAGTTGAGTAGTTATGACAGAGGCTGTTGTGGTCCACAAAGCCAAAATATTAAATATTTGCCTTTTGCCCATTTATAGGAGTTAGCTGGCCCCTGATTTATTGACACCTCTAGAACATGTTGAGGTTAAGTTTGGGGAATTTAAAAAATTTTTAATTACAGTAAAACTAACAAAATAATATTTACCATCTTAACTGGCTTTAAGTGTCTGGTTCTGTAGTAAGTATATTCACATTGCTGTACAACAGATCTCTAGAACTTCTGCATCTTGCAAAGTGAAATGTAATACCCATTAAATAACCACTCCCATTCACCCTCCCCCAGTTCCTGGTAACCACCATTCTACTTTGTTTTTTTATGAATTTGACTACTTTCTGTATCTCATATAAGTGGAATCATGCAGTGTTTGTCTTTTTATGACTGGATTATTTCACTTTGCGTAATACCTTGAAGGCTCATCTAGGCTGAGTAGTATTCTGTTACACACACACACACACACACACACCGGCTGTCTGGAAAGTATCTAGCCATAACTATTTTCCATATTACATGGCTGGATACTTTCCAGACAGCCCTCACATATCACATTTTATTTAGCCCTTTATTCATCAGTAGATACATTTGGGTTGCTTTCACCTCTTGACTATTATAAAGACTGTTGCTATGAACATGATATGTAAATAACTTTTCCAGACCCTCCTTTGAACCCCAAATACATATTAAACAAACATAATCTGCATCTGATAAATGTTTGTATTACTGAATAAAATGTAATTCTGCCATTGAATTAAAATGAGATTCAAACTTTGCAAGTAATGACTCATTTGAGTTTATTACATACTAATTCATAGTTTATATTATCTAATTTCTATAAGAGTAGTAAACATGAGTACACTTTTAAAAAGTAAACATATGTAATATTATAAAATCAAATGTGTCGGCTTAAAGTAGACTTTTTCTTTGGGTGAGTGAAGAGGGCTGTTTCTCTCCTGAGAGAACTATTGGATGTTTGCATGCAGCATTTCTTTAATTGTGTGAGGATAACGCTAGCTTACCTCTCAGGGTGGACTCTAGACAAAAGTGAGTTATCAAAGTGTGAACTGATCCGGCCCAAGGTAGTTTGCCTTTTTCCAGATTGTCTGGTTTTTCTAACTAAGACGAGTATGTGTCCTGGATGTCATACACAAGCCTGGCTTCTAGAATTTCACGGGGGATGATGTATAAAACATATGGATTTTATTGAGTAGGGCCAGCAGGTTCTGGATCAAAAGGTGCCCTGTAGGGAGCCCATCATCCCAAAGGCTCCTCGGTGCCTCATGGGCTAGATCCGGAGGATGGATTCATTATCTCCATGTTTCATCACATCGTGCTTTTGGCTGCAGGGCCAGAGGGATGGCTGGTGCCCAGGGTACCCCCCACACCTCCTGTAACAACCACAGAGTGTTCCATCTGCCTCAGTCGGCTTGTGGTAGCTGTTGAAGAAAGTGCCACTGCAGATTATGGTTAAATGGAAAATCACTGTGTTCAAGTGGTATGATTTACTAGTTACTAATGTCTTTCTAGTTTGTCTCCAAGTTTGTCATATCTGTTTAACCTTCTCAATTACCTTCTTCTTTTTGGTTAACAGTTCAGATGTTATCTTTCCCAGCTAGCCCTCCCATGACAAATTAGTTGCAATTTTTACCATGTTCTAGAGTTTAGTATAAAAAGAAGACAGGTTACATACACCCTAGTAGGTTAACCGAGCACTCTCATTTTTAAATGTTATGCTCTAGGGATCCATCTCATTATTCCATTACTCTTTATTATTATTTTTATTGTTAAATTTATCACTCTTTATTTTTAAAACTGGTTTTAGCATTTTAAAAATGGTTTACTTAGATACTCAAAATAGAATGTGGAGTTTATTTGTTTTCAAACAGAAGTAAATATCTACCATTCCTGAATGCCAATAGTTTTATAGTACTATAAGTTACTTTTATTAAAATCAGAAAGAATTGTCTTCAAATACATTCTTCTTTGCAACCAGACTTTTCAGTCACAGGAAAAAATGATGATTTGATGGTTGCCTAAATCATCACTTTTGCATCAGACTGCATTTACAAATTGTCTATGGAGAGTTAATATTTTAGAAAGAAAGCTTTAAATCACAATTGCTTTAGAAAAAAACCTACATTTTGTGTTCATTTGTCATCAAGGAATATTGTAAAGTTTGAATGGCATTTTTTAAAAAATGACTATTATTTTTTGAACCCCCAACAAAGCATTCCTAACAAGATTTGTCCAAACAATATTGGCCCTGTACTCGGGGTCATAGACTGTCATTGGTTTTACAGGTTCCTGTCTCTCAGTAAAACTCAGAATTGCATTGTATCTCAGAGCCTAAATCTACCCATACATTAGTATTTGAACTACCAAAAGAATGAGTCAATACAACTCAGTTATTTTCCATTCACAGTCATGAGATTAAAAAAAGAAAGAAAGAAAAGGTATTTGCTGATTCCTTGGTCTCCAGAGAACTGATATAAGCCTAATCTAAGGGGAAATTGGCCAGTCAGTGGAGGCTCATGTTACCCCGTTGATTACCTGGTCCATGGTGGCTAAAGCAGGCTTGATTCTCCACCACTGTCAATTCACTTCTCTCAAAGAGAGGCTTGCTTCTCTTTGCCTCCTTTAATGAGTTTCTGGTAAAACCTGAAAACCATCAACAGAAAGCAGCTTTAAGTATGTGTGTGACAGAACCTTCTAGCATAAAATTTTCAGGACAACTCCAGGACAACAATAAAATTACCCCAAGTGAAAAAAATTATGTTTGCTACTATAGCAGTTATCCCACACAAGATAAATGAAATGCATACATAGGAGCCCTAAAATATTAAACCGGACAATTTTACATGAACTCAGGAAACCCTAAGACGAAGCAAGTCCTTGAAAGGCCATTAGTATAACTTTGAAATGAAATTCCCACATGCATTAAGCCAGCTTCTGTTGTTCCCATCAAATGAAATATGATTTTAGGGCTTGGTAACACTTCACAGTTGATTGGCTCTTTCTATCCAACTACCCATCTATCTGTCCATCCATCTATTTAAATTCACTCCCCAGCTGTGATTCTGAGACAACCATTGTCATTTAGATGCTGATTCCTTACTGTGGTTTTTCTGGTGACTGCTGACATTGAAATAAGTGATACTTCTCAAGATAGATTAATTATATAAACAAATTGAAGGAAGGTTTTTTTTTCTGCTTTGTTCCTTTAAATAGCTTTTTTCCCCCCTGAGCTTTTAGAGGTGGGACTCTGCATTCTTACAAGCGTAAACCGTTCATGGGTATTAATTAGTTCATGCTCTGAGAGAGGTCCAGGCTGAGAGACTCGGAAAATACCCACATATAGGGAGGAAGAACCATAGGAAATACCCATAGACTAATGCATGGGAAATAAATGAAGTTTCTCAAATAGAGAAGTAGAGTAAAATATATTACATTTAGAATTTGGTTCTCTTTCATTTTTTTTTTTTTTAATTCTTAAATTAAGGAGGAAAAGATAGGAGAACCTGGCAATAGTAATGGCAGTGGCCTGGATTGGAGATGCTGTGAGAAGAGAGGAGATAAGCAAAGAAGAGGATGAGGCTGGAGTTTTACTGTATGCCCTCTTGTGCCTTTTAAATTGTGTGCCGTGGGCATGTATTATTCTTACAATAGTATGTATAAAAATAATGAGGATTCGTGAGATTAGGATGAGAACAGATAAAATTTGATAGAAGGGAAAATGACTGAAAACTTTTAAATGGACAAAAAAGGAGAGGTTTTTTTGTTTTTCAATAAAAAGGGCAGAGAGAAGATAGGCTTTCGAGGCAAAGATAGGAAGCTGAGTTTGAAAGGTGATGTCATAGGGCAGCCGGATGGAGGAGGTTGGGGGATGAAGTCATTTTTGAAAGCCATCAGCAGAGAGAGTCATGTGAGCTGGTGTAGTCACTAAGGAATAAAAGGATAAAAAATAATGCCTGAGGGAAACCCACCCAAATAGGAAAGAGGATGAGAATGTTTCTTAAGCTGTCCCTGTTCTGAGAGAACTGGAATAAACAGTCATGCTTTCCGGAAGGGAGAGAAAGGTGAGAAAGTAAGAAGATAGCTTTTCCCATTACCCTCAACTGGGTCCTAGAAGGAACATGTTCTCTGTTTTGCACCAGTGAGAATGTAGAGAAAATCTTTTCCCGAAAGAGAATCAAAGCAGGTAAGGGCAGTTGTTTCAGAGGGAACAGACTACACATTTTCTAGCCCCTACAAGCGTCTTTGAATGGCATTGCAGCATCATCTAGGCCAACATTTGTTCTCTTAACTTGGAGGTTTTCTGCTGGCTTGAATGACTTGTTCTCTGTTCATCGTCCACCTCTAGTTCTCATTCATGCTATTTAATATCCTCAGTCCAAATCTTTCCTGACAGTGTCTCTCCACATTCTTTTCTCTGAATCTAGCAATTTCATCAGTTCCTAAGTTTCATTGTCCAGATTTTACAAACTAAGCCAAGAATATTTAGTTTGTTCCGGTGAGCCCTGATTTTGTCATTAAAATTTCTTGAGAAGTAATATCAATTGGCATAAATCAAACTATATCCCTTTGGCTTCTTAGTATTTATTCACTACAAGTTTATTTTTAATGCTCTCCCAAGGGCCTCCAAGTGCTCAAGTTTAAAAAGAAATTGTAATGCATGCAGATTCTAAACCACACATCTTTCTGTGCACACACTATGGATTGGGCTCCCACTAACAAAGTATTTATGTCAAAATCAGATACGACAGCTAAGGCATAAGGACGTAGTTGCTGACAGGGTTTCTGGAGATGGTGTAGCGTAGTCAGGTTTCACTGGAATTTTATCATAGTCACCACAAATCAAGTAGTTCAGGATAAAAAGTCTAAAGCATCTTTAGTTCTAAAGCTTTCCGTATCTTCCTCATCCAGGCTGCATAGGCGATGCCTCCTCACCCTTCCTCCCTGAGCCCTGCCAGGAAAAGCCAGTGATTTGTAAATTGAAGCTATGTCAGCTAAAGCTTTTATTGGTACTTATTATCTAGCCTGCCGTCTGCTTTTAATTTTAATTCTCTGCTAAAAAAAACAACTAGCTTTGCTTACAAAAAAAACGTACATCTTCCACTTTAAAATAAAATAGCAACCACTAAAAGTATTGATGTGAAGGCAGACAATGGTTATGGTCCCTAAGTTAGACTCCCTCTTTTCTATCCTTAATGCATTTTAAGTTCGGAGCAAAACCTCTTGTATTTGGTAGGGACCTACTTGTCTCTCTTCTCTCCGTGGCATGTCCCCCACTTTGCCCACCATTTTGCAGTTTCAAATAATAAATTGTGTAAGTAAAGTAGACATTAAGAAGTTGATGTTAGCAAAGAAGATTTTGAAAATAAAACAAAGATTTGATCAATTTTTTCACTTATTCTTCGATCAAGAAAATAAGAGCAACATTTTAAGAGAATGTTAAACATGAGTTGTACAAAAGTCAAAGTACTGCTCTTTTTTTAAAAGATTTATTTTATTGTTTTTGACAGAGACAGAGAAGGGGGAGGGCCCAGAGCAGTCTCCACAGTTGCAAGCCATCAGCCTTCAACATGGCCTCATTCCACACAGGTGGGCGGGGGCTGCCCAGGGCAGGAACTGGGCTGGGGGCCTCCCGCCTGGGATGCACACTCCAGTTCAGCACATGGGTCCACACAGGCCGGGGCCAGGATTTGATCCTCTGCCCTTAGGAGCTGCAAAGCGAGTGCCCCACCCACTGAGCCATCCCGGTTTCCCCAGCTCTTTTTTTAAATATACATTTTTTCATAGTATGAAAACATAGCAAATATTTAAGCTCCACAATGAACTATATGATAGGTTTATTTATGTAAGATATTTAACATGTATAATTTTTCTCCCAACTTACAGTTTTTCTTAGCATTCTGCCTCATAGAGATATGTAGCAGCTACTTAAATAGGTATGTAATGCAGGCTATTTCTGATTAAATATTTGGAAAATACTCTTCAGTTTACAACACTGTTTCATATTCATTACTTTATTAAGGCCACACAGTAGTTCAATGGGGGCCCGTTTGACCATTACCCTTAAAGAGTATTCTCACCAAGTCACCCATCAATATATCTGTCTTCTGTACACCTCGTCACGTTTCTATAGTCAGCATTTAGTGCTTCTCCGCTTGTACATTGTCCTGAGTGCCCTTTTGAGGTGAAAAAGCTGGACTCCAGCACTGGGATCCTTAGGGTCAGGTACCTAAATCTGGCAGCTGTATACTTTAAGCTCAGGGCCCCAAGCCTGAATGGATGTTCAAAGGCTTGTGAATAGAAAGTAGATATCACAGAGACCAGCCTGCCAGGGTCCAAGGATCCTGTGCATGCTGACTAGTAGGTTTAAAACCAGTATATACTCTATTTAAAGGGTTTTATAAGAGGAAAATAACAAGGGCCCTACAGCAAATAGGCACAGAAAGAGAGCAGGCCACTGGCAACATTTCCATTAATAAAGGACATCTTCCCATAATATGTACCCAACTGACCCTGAGTTGGAGTCTCTCTGGCCTGAGTTGAGTTTAAGAATCCTCTGAGCAGCCAGTTGGGCATGAAGAATCCTGGGTCCCACCAAAGGGTTCTGATTCATGACGTCTGGGGCGAGGACCAGGGGTCTACTTTTTAAAACGCTCCCAGATGATTTCCATGTTGGGGTCCAGAGATCACACCTTGAGACATATTTTTTTCCATACAACACCACGAAGACTAAGCCATCAAAAAAGATGATTTTACTATTACCAGTAATATATTCAATAGGACAGACATTGAGGAAGTCAGGTGTCCATTAAATGAAGATTTATTTTTAAAGTTTTTTTTAATAGAGTAAATTTGAATTATACAGAAACGTCAGACAAAACCACTGGATTCCCAGGAATCCGAATAAATGAAGCATGACTGCTTTTTGGTACTCATCACACGTGTTTGCTTAAGCTATAGAGCCCAGAGATTTGTACACCACAGACACTCATACATACCTACTTCTTTCATCTATAATCTGTTATTAATGCTACTAATTAAATTTCTTCTCCATTTTCATCTAAACCCTCCTCAGTGTTCTCCCCATTGACTCAGAAAACTGAATGGAGCCTCAGGTTAGTTAATATCTTGAATTGATTACTTAAGATCATGCTGCTTTGTGGACAAGCAACAAACAGTTTTGAGAATTAATTTTTACATATTAAACACTGGGAATTTTCCAGGAGCAGTCTGGCTCTGTCAGTGTCCCGATACGCATGTTAAAAAACCGCCTGCAGTGTCACAAATAAATTCTTCCCTCTGCATCATTTCCTGTTCATGTGGTTTCTCTACTGCCTGAAGCTGGGTCCATTCTCTCAGGACTAAAACACAGCACCATCAGGTCCTACCACTGCCATCATGTCACTCTGTGGTTTATTATGGCTAATGTTACTTATAAGAAAGAATGTCCTGGCTTTGTTACTTTCTGTGAGTACCAAGATGTTGAGAAAGAGTCAGGGATGGTATGAAAAGAGTGATTCTCAAATGGCATTTCTGTGCTTGTGGGAATGCATTAGAGGCTGTGAAATCATAAACGAAGAATGTCTGGAAGATAGTACTTTGCCAAGTCATTTCTTGACAGATGTTTAGCCATTCTGGAATAGGACAAAAATGTCAAAGTTGAATGTATTCATAGAAACAATAACAACAAAATTAGTAAATATATTATTGAAAGTTTATCATGGATCAGCTAATGTTCTAAGCATTTGACATGACTAGGCTCATTGAAGCTCTCCAAGGGATACCATTTCCTCTTCACTGATGAGGACTTTGAAATAACTTCCCTTTGTCACACAGAATGTGGCAGGGCCAGGTGGGAAGGGGTTGTCGATTTACTCATCACACAAAAGACCCGAGATGATTTTCTTACTAGCATGCGTGGTGGGGAATTCTAGACTCATCAGTTAAATGAAGTTAAGTAGCCTTGCTAATTTCAGTGTAAATGTGAGTCTATTTAAAATTCTGCTTCCTCTTAGCACAGGTTTAAATAATAATCTCTTTGGGGATTCTCTTTCAGAGCCACCCCACTTCTCCTCAGGAGGACATGGGACTGACTGTTGGGAGGTGGGAAGGGGGGATGGCATCCTTGAAGCCATCCTCTGTTCCCCGCTCCTTGCTTATCTTTGCTGCAACATGGCCATTCTGGGCTTGCATAGCGTGTCCTTGAACCCTGTGATTGCGCTAGTACCTGGTCTTGTTCCTCAGCTCCAGTGATGTTCTAGGTGCCTCAGCCAACTTCTCTTACTGCAGGGGTTCCCAACCTTTTTATACCCTAGGGCGCATTCTAAAATATCGGTAGGGCGGCAGGCACCAGCTATTTCTAAGGATATTTATTATTGAACAGAAATAAAAAATAATAAACAAAAATAATTTTAAAATAATAAATTTATTATACAAATTATATACACACAAAGAAACATATATACAAAACGTAATACAAAGTAAATAAAAAACACATGTATAATAAAATTATTTAAAAAAACATAAAAGAAAACATAAAAAAAAACAATCTGTCAGTGTGATCTTTGGCATTGCATTTCATTGGCCAGTGCCTCGTAATTAGGAGACTATGACGACAACCCTGTTAGCAAACAATTATTAAGATGCTCATCGGTAAGTTGAGATCTGTATCGTGATTTCATGTTTGAAAACAAAGATTCGCATAAATATGTTGACCCAAAAAACGATTTGATTTTATATGCCACTTTTTTAAAAAATGAGAACCTTTCTTTGTCGACTATGTTCCATAAGTCCTCTGATATTAAGTATTTTAGCAAAATATTGTTCTTAAGGTTCAAAATTTCTAACTCTAGTTCTGCTTTCCCCTGAACAAGGTCTGCAATACATGCGGCTAGTTGTATTACATTTATTTGGCAAGTAAAAGGATTGATACAGAAGGAGACAATTGGCTCAATATTTGTAAACTGCAGAAATCTCTCTTCAAACTGTTTTTGAAGCACTTGCAGGGTCTCAATAAATAATGACACGTTTAATTCATTGTTACCGAGCATTTTCCTCATATATGGGAAGTGCACGAGAGACTTGATATGCAGATGTGATATCAACAAAGTCAATTTCGCTTTAAATGCGTTTACAGAGCTTATCATTTCAGCTCTATTTTTGTGTTTTCCCTGCAACTCCAAATTGAAAGAATCTAATTTTTCCATGGTGTCAGCAAGAAAACCCAAATCCACCAGCCAGCAAGAGTCTGTTAGTTCATCCTAATTTTCATTTTTATCATGTATCAATGTTTTTATTTCTTCAAGTAAGTTCACAAATCTTGTAAGAACTTTACCTTTACTGAGCCAACGTACTTCATTATGCAGGATGAGATCGTGTTCTTTATCTTCAGTATCTTCTAACAGGGCCTTGAAAAGTCGGTGTTGCAATGGAGCTGCTCGAACAGAGTTGATTATCTTTGTGACTATTTTCATAACATGTTCAAAGGGCAGTATTTTACAACACAAAGCTTCCTGATGGATAATACAATGGTAGGACATAAAGTTTGAAAATGATTCATCTTTCCTGCAAAGGGCAATAAATCCTTCGTTTTGACCAACCATTGCTGGTGCCCCATCGGTAGTTATCGCAGACAACTTATGCAAAGGCATGTTTATCGACCTGGTGTATGTTCTGAAAGTTTTATAAATATCCTCACCTCTCGTCTGCCCTTTCATTGGTAATATTTGCAACAGCTCCTCTTTTACTGTGAAGTTACTAAATACCATTCTCACCATAACTGCCAACTGTGCGGCGTCTGATATATCTGTGGACTCGTCAAATTGCAGAGAGAAGCAGTCACATATTTCCAAGTCAGTCTTTAACTGAGTTTGCAAGTCTTTTGAAATTGCGTGTATTCTTCTTGTGACTGTGTTATTTGACAACTGTAGGTCTTGTATCGCCGACATAATCTCACACTTGTTAGAATATTCCTCAAACAATCGGCAGCAGTCAGAAATGCTTCTTTTAACGGTTCACCATCCTGGAAAGGTTTTTTCTTCTTTGCGAGCATGTGAGAAATTTGGAAAGAAGCAGTGGTTGCCTTTTTAGATTTTTCCACATGTCTAGTGAAAACAGTGTTGAGTAGTTAAACTTCATTTTAGTTGATTTATTTTTTTCTTTCTTCAGATTTAAGTGGCTAATTCGTATCAAAAGTGGTGTGACTTGTCTGAAAGTGACGTTCAACATGATGTTTTTTCGGCACTGCAATACTACTGCCACACAACAGGCAAACGCATTTACCTTTTAAATTAATGAAACAATAGGATTCCTCCCAGTCTGTGTTAAAATCATAGGTTCGTTTTCTCTTATTTGGTCCACTCATTTTAGGACTCAAAAAATAAAAATAAAAATAGTTATAGAACTACAATATCATATCAAATTGCCACCATAATCATAGAATACCTACCTCGCTTTTAGTTCATTTAAAATCGAATATATCAAAGCACTGTGATCCTAGCTCACCGTCACGACCCGATCAGTCCAGCAACCGCAATCAAAACGGCAACTTGGCGCCTCCCGGTTGGGGGGAGGAGAGTGTAAAGAGCGCAGCGGCTACACAAGACGCGACGTGTGCAAAGGCGAAAGCTAGGGAAACACTTATACATACGGTATCGCAAACATACCAACGAATATCATAAACCTGTGTAGATACTCCAACAATATTTTAAAATTCTAACAAATGTATAAAAATAAATGATAGTTTTACTTAGTGTTTATGAAAAACTTCTGATGCAGTCACATAATGGCGGGCGCACACAAATCGGTCCGCGGGCACCATGGTGCCCGTGGGCACGAGGTTGGGAATCCCTGCCTTAATGGATCACCCTAGTGGCAACTCAGAATACCTTGTACTCCAATTTGGCCCCAGCTCAGGGCTACTCCCTGGGAGGCTCACTAGCCAGCACCCTTAACCATCTTCTTCCTTCCGTAGGTCATTGGGATCCTTTGAATTATTCCTCTCCAGGGAGATACTAGGGAATTAAATTGGTCCCTCCTTTGTCAACTGCACTAGTTTTCTTTGATGCAGCTGATCCTGTTTGCAACAGAGATAGGCCCTGTAAACTAGTGGGACACACCATACTCTGACTTTAATTTTTCCCTCAGTGCTTTCTTATTGCCCAAAAACTGAGTACATACGATATGAGCAGTGTTACTATGCAGGTAGCCCTTCTTTCCACCTGTGCCTTCAACACTGGGCTTTCTGGACAGCTGATTCTCTACCAGGGAAGTGTGTCAGATAGACACTGAAGGTACAGAGCAGGAATGTGGGGCCCTTGCCCTCAGTCGACTTCCAGACAGTCTGGAAGAGAAGCAGACCAGCACTTGATAACTCCAGTGCAGCATGCTACACCCAAAGTTCTGGAAATAGAGAAGGAATGATTAATACCCCAGCTATTCCCTTATCTGCTGCTTCTGCTCAATTTCTTTTCTCATTCTCTTTATTCCAGTAATCGGTGTCTTTTCTGTCCCAAGCTGACTAATAGGGCATCTCTTGAAATTTTCATCAGATGCTCCATTCATCATCATCCTCACTTTAAGTTACTTAGTCAACTGTCACAACTTCAGTTTCACTCTCAGTGTTGCCCACAAGAGCTCTCTCTTCAAGCCTAATTTCTCACTTAGTATGTATGAGGTGTATACTAGGCTTCTCAAGGTGGCCTCCTCATAGATTATGTAAATGTCAAATACCTATGCTGTTCACTTGAAACTAATATAACAGTGTATGTCAATTTTAATTGAAAACTAAAAATTTTAAAAATACTTAATAAAAAAACATATGAGAACCTCTGGGCAATGCTGCAGTCCCCTCATAGTCCACATTCCAGTGTCCAGACAGTGTGACATGACATTGCCTTCTCTCCATTAGCAGTCTCCTCCCAGACAAGCTATCCTTTTTTTTTTTTTAACAACTTATCTGATTTTGTTGATGGCCCTATGGGTCTCCTAGGCGCCAAACTCAAAACCTGCCTCATTCCTACCTTCATCTCCTTGATTCAGTCAGCCATTGCCTGCTGAGACTTTCTTCAAAATACGCCTTGTATTGGTCCCCTCTCTTGTTTCTCACTGCACACACTCCAGTCTTGGATTTTTATTACCTGGGGCTTTAATGTTAAGTTTCCTAAACAGATGTGACTCCCTCTCTCACTGTCCCTTTCATGGTCCTGCCCTTCCCTGCCTTCCCCTCCTCTCCCCTCCTTTCCTCCCCTCTCCTGTCCTCCCTTCCCTTTGCTCCCTTCTCTCTATGTCTGTCTGTCTGTCTGTCTCTACACACACATACACACGTGTGCACATACACACACACACACACAACCTAAGTCATACCATCTCCCAAACTTTTTGTCTTGCTGCATCTCTGCTCAAGGACCTCCTGTGCTTATTGTAAACCTTTCAACTCTCCACATTCCCCATGACCATGTGCGTTTGCCATGCACGTTTGCCCCTCCAAGCAGGCCCACGGTCCCTTCAGTAGTACAACCGAAGCTCTTCACGTTCTGTAATCGGACCAGGGCACAGCACTGCTTAGCGATAAAGATCCTGAAAAAATGAATTGTTCGTCTGAGATGACTCCTAAGGGAGATAAAAAAACACCCCCAACCCCTCTGTAGCTTTTAAAGCAGTAATGTTTTCTTTTTTTTTTTTTAAGATTTATTTTATTATTTTAAACAGAGATAGAGAGACAGAGACAGAAGGGGGAAGGCCCAGAGCAGTTTCCATAGTTGTACGTCATCAGTTTTTGACATAGTTTCATTCACGGGTGAGCGTGGGGCTGCACAGGGCAGGAACTGGGCTGGGGGCCTCCCACCTGGGAAGCATGCCCTGGTGGGAACCAAACTGGGGAACACACCCCAATTCAGCATATGGGTCCACAGGCCAGGGCCAAGACCAGCACTCAATCCTCGGACCCCAGGGCTGCAACGTGAGCACTCAGCCTGCTGAACCATCCCTGCTTCCCTTGTTTGGATGCTTGTGATGTGAGAACCAGGGGACACTCTTGTGATTTCCCCCTTTAGATCTAAGTGTGTATCTGTCCACATGATGTTGCATTTTCTAGGGAAGAGGTCTGGAAGATTTTAGCATTTAAGCCAAAGAGATAAGCGCTCTTTTGGCCTTACCTGGTGTCATCGTTTCTACTTACCGTAGTAATGAAACGTGCGTGCTTCCCTCAGATTGGAGCCTATGCTTTGTGACTCTGTTTGGGACCCTTTATTGGTATTTTTTTATCCCTCTGCTTCAGTTACAAATCTTGTGGCTTTTTTATTTATTCTGTCAAGTAATTTTATATGCCCATTCATGCATGAGTTGAGAATCCCTTGTCATCCAGAGCATAATTCTTGTTTTCAAAAGCACTTCACTTGCTGTTCTTCATCTTTGTGTGAGTCAGACCAGCAAGGCCTGCCTTGTCTTTTTCACATCTTATGTTATTCCCTCTCTAAAAGTAGAGTATTTTCTTGAAACACTGATCAGAATTCTGGTTCCCCCTCCCAACCCCCAAGTCTCCTAGAACAAGGCTCCCAGAGGGAGACCTTGACTCTTCTATGAAGAATAGTAGCTAAAATGTTAATGGAAATGTTGGTCAAGGAAGGAATTAAATTTTTAAAAGGAGATGTTTTAAGATTCATGCCAGCATGAGCGCCTACATGTTTCTTTTGTGTGTGGTAGTATTTGTGTTTTTTAACATTTTGCTTTGATTTTGGAGCAAAAAGTTACATTTGCAAAGAGAACATTCACTTCAAAGATAAATTGACTGACCATATGTCAGCAGAAACTCCAGGCTTACTTTCCATTCTTTGATCTTTTTTCAGTGGTCAATCATTGAATATGCCTGTTGTGTTGGATGCTATGGAAAATTGAACGGAAGTATACAATAGCCCCCTCCTCAGTTTTACAGTTTAGTTGGATAGTTAAGACATACCTTCGTGAGAGAGAGAGAGAGAATATGTTTGGGGACTTGGTGTTCAGATGAGTAGTAAGGTCCATGTATGGCATTTCCTTAGATTCCTATCTCCCCAGAACCTCATGAGGGGAGGTGAAGTTCCATCTAAATTGGTAGAACTTAACACTTTATTCTAAATTTGATGTGTTTCTATTAAAATTTACAAGCCAAACGAGGAAAAGTTTTCTGTTTTCACACTCAGAGATTCTGTTATTTACATCTTTTTTTTTTTCTTCAAATTTAGAAATTCTTTTTTTTTAATTTATTTATAAATTTATTGGGGTGACATTAGTTAGTAAAAGCCACATAGGTTCCAGGTGTACCATTCCATAGTACACCACCTGTGTGTTGCATTAGGGGCTTACCACCCACAATCAGTTCTTCTATTACCATATATTTGATGCCCCCTCCCTTCTCCCCCAACACCTTCCTCCCTTACCCTCAGGCAAACACTAAACTAGGGACTTTGTCAATGACTTTTTGTGTCTTTGTTGCTCATCTTCTGTTTTTTAAGCCATAGCTCATGTGCCGTGAAAGAGACTGTGAGGAGGAAGGCAGAGACTCCCAGAGCTTGATTTACATGTGATCGCATTGGAGAGCCTGCTGAAACGGTGTGGACTCACTTCCCTGGCTAACTGTACATCTAGTGACCCCTTTAGCCTGCACTTGACTTGGTAGAGAGCTGGGCATGCTTTCTGGCTGAGAGATAGCAGGAAATAAGTTTGAAGCTATTGCTGGATATAAGGCTCTGCTTATTTTTAGGGAAGACAACTATAAAAGGCAAGCATTAGAGTGATGACCCTCATATGGGAAATCTAGAGGTTTTTGAAGAGATGGTGTGTGTGTGTGTTTGAGAAAGAGCAAGCACAAGTGAGAGAGCACATACTTGTACACAACACATGCATGTTCAGAACTAGCAATGTCCTGCTTCTAGTATGTTTTTCTTCCTGTCTTTACATGATTAAGTTTGGGGCATAAGAACAATAATCCATTCTTTGTATTATGTAAGAGTTTGAGATAGAGCCAAGTGAAAGTGTATATTTTCATTTGGAACTCTTTAAGAAAAGATCCAAGGGAGATAGTCACAATTAGGAATTATTGGTATCTATGATAATATATATGAGAAAAGATGAGAGCCCTTAGAAGAGGATTTGGAATACAAAGAGAAAAGGAGATGGGAATTTCAGTATTTAAGGGTCAGTTAGATGAGAAGCCAAAGAAGTAAAAATATATAAGATTATTTGGTGCTATGGCAACTGCCAAAATGAAAGTATTTCAGAAGAAGCATTTATCAACTCTGAAATGTTCCCA
This sequence comes from Craseonycteris thonglongyai, assembly GCA_004027555.1. NCBI lineage: Eukaryota > Metazoa > Chordata > Mammalia > Chiroptera > Craseonycteridae > Craseonycteris > Craseonycteris thonglongyai. The sequence continues at coordinate 19,237 of PVKE010010806.1, forward strand.
CTGTTATGTCAAATATGATGAAGAATAAGAAGTGCTCCTGGATTTAGCATCACACAAGTATATATTATAGAATTATTGAATAAGCTTTATGTGTAGGAGGAGGAATAAAGAGTTATGAGGAAAAGGAGATATGGGTCTGGGACAAGTCTTTTTGAGAAGCTTGGATAGGAAATAGAGTATAGAGGGAGGGTAGAAACCAGACTGGTTTTTCCTGATAGGAGACACTGAAGTGTGTTTGTCTGTAGATGGGGAAATGGGAGGCAGGTAGAGTACACACTTAAAGAGAAAAGAATGTGTTGGTGCAGGTGGGTTTTCACCTAGCAGACTAGAAAGATTGCAATACAGAACCCACACAAAGGGAATAGTCTTTGGTAGGAAGAGCACAGAAGGGATGGAGGGAGAGAGGAAGGATGGAAGGAAGGATGGGAGGGAGGAAGGAAGGAAGAAAGGAAGGAAGGAATTGTGGATCTAATAGTAGGAAAATTAAGGAATTCCCGTATGATTGCTTCAGTTCTGCTCGAAATATCAGAAATAGTAGATACCTCCTGAGAATAGGGGGATAAGTAAGAATTGGGTTTTAGAAGATAGGCGAAGGCATGACATATTTGACTAAAGAAACACTTAGTGGCATGAGAGCCTGGTTGAGGGTAGTCATCAGGGCCACCACTACAGTGGTGCAGACTGTGTATTGCACAAGGTTGCCATACATAAAAGGGGCACTGTTTATATCATAAAAATCATAGGTTTATTTGTTATGACATGTTTCAGGCAGATGGCAGTATCTTGTTCTTGCAAACTCAGGATTACCAGCAACAGCTTTCTGGCAGAGAAGTGTGTTGAGGAAGTAACATCTTGTTCTAATTCACATGCAAGCACCATATGGTATACTTGTATTGGTACTCCTGTAAGTTCTAGGATAATACCATGCTGCCCCAATGGGTGACTTTTCTGCAACAGCACACAGTTTGCTGCAGGTACAAACATGAGAAGGTGGGTAATGGGGTCTATACACAGTTGCAGTTTTCTAGGCAGTTGTGATGGGAGTAGAAATAAGAAATCTTGACAATAGCCACCAAAGAGTGATTGAGATGATGCCCAAACAATACAAGTTACATAAGGAGGAAAGTGAGGCCTGAGGTCAGTGGATCTGAAGCATCAGTGAGAATGAAACCCTGGCTATTATACTGGGGATTCCTGAAAATATGAGCCCCATGGATAGTGAGATGTAATCAAAGAGTATGATATGTAATTGGTGATTTTGGAGGTAGGGAGTTTCTGATGAAGTCAAGGTCAGTTTGGAGGGAGAAGAGAGTATGCTGATTGATATACTTGGTCTTTACTCAGTAGTATAAAGAAAGATAACTATGCTATTTTCCTTTAACTGCCAATGTGCTCAAACTTGAGCTAGAAGAGAAATAATGTCCCAAGAACTAAACAATATGATTATCTCAATTTTCTGCATTTGAGCTCCAAAATATGAAAATAGAAATTACTTAGAAACCATGATCACTGTTTTAATATACAGTTTTTTGTACATGTGCTTTCTTAGCTGTTGCTTAGCTATTTATTAGAAATTTGGAAGAGGATTTTAGTCATTTTACTCCTTAATGATCTGAAAAATTGTTCAGCTCTGTTAATTTTCATATATTTGTAAAGAATGTTTTAAAAATAAGCTCTGTGTGCACGTGTGTGTGTGTGTGTGTGTATGTTTGTGTATGAGAAAGAGAGAGAAGAGAAAGGGAGGGAGAGAGAGAAAGTTCTCAAAGATAGAAAAAGGTAGATTGAGATTCAATTTATGTTTGAAAATAGGTTAGCATACTGGGAAATTATTTAGATATGATACAATATTAGTTATTAATACATGAAGAGTAAAAAAAAATGAAGAGTAAGTTAAGTATTTGAATAAAGACCACTTTAGGAATAAACTGGTGGCTTTTACTGAGGCATTTACAATACATTTAAGCTGAAGTCTAGGAAGTGAATAAAAATATTATCTTGTATTTAAGAGGGATCAGAACAATAACTTCCAATATGTCTTATGACTATATCTGGGATATAAGAATATCTTGTTTCTCCCTGATGTTCATGTTCATTTGACTGGATATTTGGATGTGGTGCCAGTTACTAAGGCTGAGTAAATTATTCCAAAACTTAGACTAAAACAGCCATTTATCATGCTCACAGATTCTGTGGGTCAAGAATGCAGACAAGGCACCGACGTGACCTTTGTGACTTCCCAGGCAAAGGACAATACAGCTTTGGACTGGCTCTTTTTCTCAGGATGCATGTCCTTAGAGCCCAGCCAGCAACCAGCATCAAGCACTAGCCATGTGGGCAGTCTGGACTTTGGCAGGGCATGGTAGCATCCCTAGATGAAGAGAACATTGGAAGCTTCATGGTCCCAAGGCAACATTTCTGCGTGTTCTCCATTAAGGCAGTTAGTTATGGAGTATCTCCCATGTGGGACTGGCAATACCACTGTGGTCATTTTTGCAAAATGCACTCTGCCTCATATACCTATCAGTTCCCTTATGCATTATCCAAAGATATCTGAGCTCCAGTGACACATCCATTTATAATACAAGAGGACTGTCCTGGAAAAAAAAGAAAATCTAGCCATAAATGCTTCTGTTTTTTTGTGTGTGTTTATTTAAGTTTTATTTATTTATTTATTTATTTATTTATTTATTTATTGACAGAGAGGGAGAGAGAGAGAGAGAGAGATACGGAGACAGAGAGAGAACTGAACTGGAGGAACTCCCCAGTTCAGCATATGGTTCTGCACGGGCCGGGGCCAGGACTCGATCCTCGGTCCCCGGTGCTGCAAAGTGAGCGCTTAACCCACTGAGCCATCCCGGCTTCCCCAATGCTTCTATTTTTCATAATACATGGCTGTAAAGTTTCTGGTCACCCTCATATATATCATTTCCTGGATTTGTGACTGCAGATGCTCTGAAAAATACAAGAGTTCCAGGAACAAATAGTATTCACCTTCTCAGGACAGCAAAAGAACAATCACCTCTCCTGGCTACATCAGACCTTCATGACCCTCCTCAACTTAATTCTTCCTCCATTCTCACTCTCAGCTCGTGGCCCTGACTCCTACTTCAGTGAGAAATTTGTTGTCATCAGATAGCTCCCTTCTAGATACCACCTGCTCTTAACTATGTCCTTCCCATCAAAACTTAAAAATAAAAAGTCTCCATTTACTCATGTCCTTAAAATCAGCCCTGAAATGACTGTGACTTCCCAAAGTAGAAATCCTATCACATGTTGTCAGGCCTTATCTTAGGAACCTCCTCTTTATAGTACTTTACAATCTTGACCATTCCCTCCTGCTTCACACTATGACCTTGACTCTCTGAAATCCTAGACCCTAGTCTTTCATTGCTACCTACTCATCACCCCACCATATAATTTGTTGTTCCCCAAGGTCCTGTCCTTGGCTAAATATTCTTCTTAACCTTCATGCTTTTTTTGAATGATCAATTCATGCAGTTGGTTTAACTACAGTTGACTCTAAAATCTTTATCTCTAGTTCAGTCTTCTCCCTCAAACCCATCCTAATATGTCCACCTGTCTCTTGAACTTCTCTACTTTCATGTAGAGATAGGCCAGAACTATACATACAGGGTGTCTAAACCTCATTTCACCTCCCTGTCTCTGTGCTCCCCCCACCCTACTCTCACCCCCGCATTGTTACACTCATAACAGCTCTCCTCTTTGTTCTCACTGGGGCTGGAAACCTAAGAAATATCTGGATTTCTTACTTTCTTGTACCTTCTATATCTTAATAGACCACCAGATTTATAGATTTTTGCATTCTAAATATTTCCCAGATCTGGGTGTTCGGTGGACCTACCGTCTCAGCTCTCCTTGAGGCCTTGTGACTCCTGCCTGGGCTGCCAGCCCTACCATGCCCCCCTGCTTCACGTGGGCCTTCATACAACCCAGTGTGATCAAAATGAAACCAAACCCAACCACACCATGTCTCTGCTCAGTGGCTCCTGAGGCCACAGGTTCGAGCGCAAGCTCCTCAACATCCCACAAAGCCCTCTGTGGTTTTGCACTTGTCCAAACCTAGGGCCTTACCTCACACCACTTCCAGCCTCCTATTGTATGCTGCACAAACTTCAAGCTGCCTGGTTTCCTCCAAACAATGAGCTGTTTCTTATTCTTAGTCGTTCCTCTTTGCTCGTATTATCTCCTCTGCCAGGAGACATCACATTACTACTTCAGCACGTAGGTGGTTGATACTGCCTCAGCCTTACAAAGGAGAATAGAAATATGCAACGGAAGGGATGTGGGTTAATTAGCACAGTGTGCACAGGGCAGGATGGGTGGATGTTTGTGACAACAGGTGACATTTATCAAACCACATTTATGCTTCCATATTTTGGCTTCTGGTATACCACAATCAACACTGTTTGTCACATGCACAACTTACAAAAACTTTAATCTTCAAAAGAAAATTCATAGAAATATGTCATTCCAGATTATACAAGTATATAATACCCTTCTTATAAAGTTACCTCTTATAGCAGACATTTTTGGCTGATTCCCAACATTTATTCTTCCCCAATTGGTTAGTCTAAAACAGTAGTTCAAGTGTGGTCCCCAGCCAGCTGTATCAACAGTACTTAGAAACTTGTTAGAAATGCCCCAGACCTATTGAATCAGAAATTCTGAGAGAGGGGCCCAGAAGATGTGTTTATTAAGATCCTCCAGGTGATTCTGACAAGTTTGAGAACCATTGGTCTAAGTCCTGACAATTCCATTGTCTTGACCAATAACTGACTTTGGACTATATAGGTAACCCAGTTCTGGTTTGTGAGAGGTGAGAGGAAGTTGGTTAGGTCAGTAGGGAGCCTTCTGGGAAAAGTATCCTTGCTTCTGAGAAGGCTGTTCAGAAAAAGATCACTCCTGTATTCGTCTGGATATTATCATGTCTGGATGTGACCCCTGGAACTGCCTCAGACTTCATGGGACCGTGATGGGTGCCAGCGAATGGGCAAGGCAGCATGTTGTGACTGGTACAACAGGAAACTGGAAAGAACTTCGGTCCTTTAGGATTTTACAGAGCCAGTACATTTGCCAACTTTGGAGGCTCTCCTTCCTCTAGAGCAAGCTCGCCCAACCTGCAGCCCATGTGCGGCCCAGGACGGCTTTGAATGCAGCCCAATACAAATTTGTAAACTTTCTTTAAAATCTATAATATTTTTATATGACCTTTTTTTTAGCTCATCAGCTGTCATTGGTATAAGTGTATTCTATGTGTGGCCCAAGACAATTCTTCTTCCAACGTGGCCCAGGGAAGCCAAGAGGTTGGATACTCCTTGCTCTAGAGTATGATTTAATAAATTTCCTAATTATTTAGTTCTGTTTGAATCAGTTATCTGATGCTGGTTTTAAAAATAATTGATGCCATATACTTATTTATATATGCATGCATTTATTCACACAGAAAAACTTTTCCTTTGTTTTCTATAAGTGATACTAGATGGTGATTATAATTACCATGTTAGAAAGGATCTTGGAAACCAAGTGAAACCCAGATGTTCCATTCATTTCTAGAATATTGTGTTCACTCTTCACTTTAATAATCAAATAATGATGCCCCAAGCCCTTTTCCTGTTTCTCCGGGAGGATCAGGACTTTCCCAGGAGTCCCTGCCCCAGCATTCTCATGAATCCCATAGGAATGCTGTGCCCCTCCATTCTGCTGTGGCTGTCACTTGTATCCTCAGTCAGCTGTCAGCCTCCATCCTGCCAGGTCACTTTCTGAAGGTCATCCCTTGTCATCCTGTAACTGAGGAAGATTATAATGCAGATGTGTGACTGCCATAGAATTCATCAGCCGAGTATGTTCAGAGGCTACTTCTGGAAGAAACCTCCCTCCTGTATGCCAGCGGGTCCACTTGTCACAGGAGACAGCTTCGCTTTCCCACTTGGGAGTGCGGTTGGCTTTATCTTGCCTCCCACTGAGGTTCTCAGAGAAGACTGAAGTCTTACTTGTCTAAGAGAAACACTGAGAAGCAACCCACCCTTTAGGATGATTAGCATTGACTTTTAAAGCAGAGCTCTTTAGCCCCACCTTCTCTCTCATGTTTCCTTTCCAGAATACTGTATGTTCTGGGCTTTGCCTCTGTGTAATCAAAGACCTCTTAAAGTGCTTCTCCCAAAAACAAAGGAGCAATTTCTCCTCAAAGATGAATTCAGACCTCACTTTGAAGGTTGTTCCTCTGTTTTTGTTTTGTTTTGTTTTTTAATCAAGCTTTTCAAAAACATGGAGTTGTGTTTCTCTTGAAATAGCACTTTATGTAAGGATTAAATGCTCTCTGAGGAGTGCTAATCAGCATGGGGATAAAGATTATAAGGAGGAGCTTGGAAGTAAGACAGCTATTTGGAGCCACCATGCCAGGCCTTTCAGGAAGAACATCACAGTTCAACCTCAAAAAACGAGAACTCAGAGTGTCCCTCAGGGTTTGCAAACTGGCTTAAGTTAGAAAGAGAACTCACGGGCTTCCTAGTTCAGTGCATGGCCACTCTGGGTCTGTGGCTTATTTAGTTCCCCACTACTAATTGTCTGTTTTTTTCCATATTCCCCAGTTCAGATTTCCAGGAGAGAGAATTTGATTGGGCTAGTTCATCAATGTCTTTTGTGTTTGAGCAGAGCTTTTTATACCGGATGACCTCACAGGTCATTGACCCAGATGGAATGACTCCCTTGGGTCAGGTGACAACTCCAGAGCTAATCAGCTGTGTTGACGGAATGGAGGTGGGGGTGAAGGACAGGGTCACAGGGTAAATCACAAAGCCACTCCTCCTCAGGGAATAGGCTAAGGTTGCTCCTTCAGCAGAGGTGGTGGGTGGGGCGATTCCCCATTGAAGGAGCCCGTGGGCCTGACCTGGGCAATTATTTCAGTGTCACCACGAAGTACAATGAGGTCCTTTCTACAGAGAACACAAGGGAAGGCTGACTTTTAATTAATGATTGACACCTACATTTTGACCTCATCAAGTTGTCCTTTCTGGGCCTCAGTTTCTTCATCTGTAATATCAGACAATACATCTTAGTGATTTTTAAGGACCTTCCATTAAAGGCAGATCCAGGTTTTACCAGCATCGGCTTATACCACATTTGAAACTGTCTTTAGGACAAAAAGTACAAAATTCAATGCAAGGTCTCAGAAGGGTCCCTGAAACTCAAGTTCCCTTAGTTTCATAAAAATCTTTTGCTTCTGTCCTTAAATCCTGTGGTTCCTTTATGGTCATTGTTCTGAATCTTGCCTACCTCTTGTGCTCACAGTGTGAGGCTTTTTTTGATGAACCACACACAGGCTGGCCTTTCACTTCATTCCCAAAGAACTGTATTCCCCAGCAGTCCCTTAAATAGACTGTAGGCAATGTGGTAGTTTGAGAGGGAAAGAATTTGGTCCACAAACATTATACAGTGTAGTATTGTTATGATGTACAAATTAATTAGCATGGCTTTTACAGAAATCCCTTCACTTTATAGCTATGCATTCTTCAGGGTGCATCCATGTCTCAAAGATGGTGACACTTTATCTCAGCTAATGTTATCTTCAGACTCTCAATGTATTGCTTCCTATATTGTTTAATTTACATTTATTGTTACCATTGTATTGCACTGTATCTTCCTGTTCACACACATGAATCAGTAAGCTGAAAAGAGATTCATGGTAATGTAAAATTTAAAACAAAAACAATTTATGTATTAACTCACAATAACTAACTTTTAAATATAACAGTGAACAGTGCTCCTAGTAAGGGGTTTAAAAAAAAAAAAGATGGTGAATGTATATTTGCTGGGCTTGGGTTTCATACAAACAACCAAAAAAGAAATGTTTTAAAAGGAAGTATGGTACTATTAAAAAACTGGGTTTGACTGATCCAGATTAGTGCATTGTCTATGAGTTTAAGCTTTGTAAAGCAGGGTTAAGAACATTTGGTTTTCTTTCATGACGTTTTCCACAAAATGTTTAATGACATAGGTGTTAAACTAACTGAGGGGTTCCTCCCTTCAGAATAAAACAAAATGATGCTGTATTTCTAGTATAAAGTTAATTGATTTTAGTAGCAAAAAGCCCAGGGGAGAAAACAAGCAAAGAGTGGCAGGCTGGCAAGTTGTACATTTCATATCAGTTTTTGAAAGGGTTTCATTTTTGGGGTGATAAGGTAGAGACCAGACTCGTTCAAGAAACCCAAACAGTGGCACAAATGCCTTTATATCTTGAGGTTACTTTTTCTCAGCATCTGATGAGAAAACCCAATTGATGATCCGTTGTTTGGCACAACTTAAAACCATATTTAATACTGCAATAGACTGTAAAGGTCTGTTTTTCAGAGCCCAGTGTAGCAAAAATCTGGATTGGAATACCCTTGCCACCATCGCCTGCCTAGACAGCTCTCTAGATTTTCAGTGTGAAATGCCCATCTAACTGACAGCAGTCTTCAGTTATAAATCTCCAAAACACTGGTTCATTCCCAGTCTGAATAGGAAGACTCCATTGTTTTTGCTCTTCTTGTTGTTGTTCTTTTCCTTCTTCTTCTTATGTGATTTGCAAGTGGTAGTCATATAATTTTTAAAAGAATTTGAAACAGATTTTATTAGGATGTTTTTGTCCTTATCATTTCTGTTTTTTTACGCCCTTCCCACATTACACACATTTTTTTTTAAATGCCCATTGCAGATACACAGCAAAATTGAACCAAAAGTGCAGTTCCCACATATGCCTCCCTCCACCACACAGCCTCCCCTACCATCAGTATCCCATACCAATGTGGTACATTTGTTAAAAACAATGAACCAACATGGACACATTAACAACCAAAGTCTATAGTTTATAGTAGGGTTTACTCTTGTGTTAAGATTCTATGGGTTTTAACAATGTATGTCATGTATCCACCATTACAGTATCATACAGAATAGTGTCACTAAACTTAAAAAAAAAAATCAAATTAAAGAACTAATAAAGCACAATAAAGAAATAAAACATAAAATTTAACATAATTCTCATAGTTATGAACCAAAATATAACAGAGTTGAGACTAAATATATTCAGTCTCATCAATAATTGTAAATGGGCTTAGCTCACCTATTTACAAAAAAAAATTTTCAGTTCAACTTACTAAGAATCAACTGTACAAGGGTTGTCCAGAAAGTATCCAGCTATGTAACCATTCTTGTTATATCAACAATGGCTGGATTTTTTCTGACAGCCACGTATGCTGTTTCTCAAATAAAACTATTTCTAAATGAAATATAGTGACTAGAATCTGATATCATTTGAAGAAAATAATACATCATGACCAGTGCAATTTATCCCAGGAATGCAAAAGATCACTCAATATATAGAAATTTATTAATTTAATATACCTTATTAATAATTCTGAAAAATAAAATTATATGATTATCATCATAGATTTTGTAAACATCTAATAATATTCAAAACTCATTCCTGATAAAATCACTCAAGAAAAGGAATTTATGGATATTTTCTAAAATATATATAAATATATGATCAAATATAAACATGCCTGCCTTAGTCTTAAAGCGAGCTTAATGGGAAAGTACTACCAAAATTCCCACTAAAATTAGAAGCAAATCAAGATTACCCACTGTTTCACTATCATTCAACTTTGTACTAGAGATCTTAGCCAATGCAAGTAGACAAAATAAACCAATTAGAGACATAAGAATTGGAAAAGAGGTAAAACTATCTGTTTGCAGATGACATAATTATGGACCTAGCATGTTCTAAAGAGTCAATGCTAAAACCAAAACAAAATAATAGATTTCAGAAAAGTAGCACGCTACAAAGGAATATACAAAGTTAGAGAAAACACTATTTACAATAGTAATAGAGAAAATAAAATACCTAAATTAAGTTCAACATAAAATATTATAAATTCTTATAAGGAGAACTGTAAAACATCCATGAAAAATGAAAGTAGGCTTGACCAAGCAGAGGATACCCTTTGCTTTTGGATAGGAATGCTCACATAATAAGGATGTCAGTTATCTTTAAGTTAATTTATAATTTAAAACAACCCAATAGAAATACCAGGGTGATAGTGAATTTCTTATGGGAAAAATAAACATATAAGAATAGCCAGGAAAACACTTAAAAAAGAAGTGCAAAAAGGGAGAAACTAGCCTACCAGACATCTTTTCTAAAGTTTCTTTGAAAACAGTGTGGTACTGGATCATGAATGAGCTCATAGACCATTGAGGTAGAATAGAAAATAAAAAAATAAACCCAACTACGTGTGGAACTTTAGCATTATGATATCTCAAATCACTGGTACAAAAGTGAATGTTTTAGCAAATGGTACTGGGACAATTGAATATCCATTTGACAAAAATAAAATTTAGATCCATATCTCACACCATGCACAAAAATAAACTCTGAATAAATTAGGGATCTAAGTGTAAAAAAATGAAACTATACCAATACTGGAAGACGGTAAATTCCTATTTAACATGGGTGCACATAAAGACTTCCTATTATATCTCATACAATTAATTAAGGAAAATATCCTTAATTATTATTATTATTAATTAAATATTGATAAATTTGATTAAGTGAACATAAAACCCCCGTACAGTAAAACAGCATAAACAAAGTCCAATGATAACTGATTAAACTAAGAGAAAATATTTGCAACATATATTGCTGATAATGGGACAATAATCCGTAATATGTGAAGAACATTTTTAAAGTTAGAGAGTAAGGTAAAAAATTCTTAAGGAATAATGGGAAAAGACATGCACAGATAATTTACTAAAAGGTATAGAAACAGTCTTTAACGTATGAAAAATTATTTAACCTCACTCACGATAAAAGAAATGCAAATTAAAAACTATGTTAATACACCATTTTTTAAACCTATCTCACTAGCAAAATTTAAAAGTATATAACACATGTTCCCTAGACAAGGTGGTAAGGAAACGGAACTCTCATAGATAGCTGGTAAGAATGCAAATTGGTGCAACCTTAGGAGAAGGGAATTCAACAGTCTCTAGCAAAAGTACTTATGTGTTTAACCTTTTGATCCAGCAGTTCCACTTCTAGAAGTTTACCTTGAAGGTACACTCGCAAATATCCACAAGTACATAAGCACAAGATTATCTGGTGTAACGTGTATTTTTTATACAGTATTGGAAACAAGCTGAATGTCCATCCAGAGGAGAATAGTTGAATAATTTACCCCATGGTACCCAAAGGAGTACTATACAGCCATGAAAGAGAATGAAGAGACCTCTGTGATAGAAAGCGATTTTCAGAATATAGAGGATAAAAAGAAAAAGAACAAAAAGCTAAGTGCAAAGTGTGTTATCTTATATTATATATAACAAAGCAGAAATGAGAAAATACACATTTACCCCTTCATTTGAGGAAAAAGCAGTATAGGAATAAAAAAGCAAAGACTAATAAAGATTAGTAACCTACGGGATATGGATGGCAGTGGGGTGAAAATGAGATGGAATTGGGGAGGGATATTTTTCTTAATGTACTGATTTGTACAGATCTGCCTTTTGGAATTATGTTAGTATTTCACATATCTAAACAATGAATGAAATGAATAGAAAAGTGAATAAATAACACCTATAGGATGTTTAGGGACTCTCAAATTGTATGCAAACAAATGAAGCAAATTATATTTAAAATAAAATATAAACTGAAGAAGGATGGGGAGTATGGAACCCAAGTAGCCTTTGAATGCAGTATTATGGCTATATGCTGTCAAGCGAAAAACAAAAATAACTCTAAAAAAAATAGTGGACTTTAGTTAGCAGGCCTCTCTTTTTGAAGCAGCATAGGTTTAGCAATTCTGAAACCATTGTTTGCCTACCTTCTATCACCCAGGAAGTAAGTTGTGAGTAATGGGTGTCAGGTTTTGCACTTTGGGAGAAGAAAGTTACAATTTTGGTGAAAGGAAAAAAATAGAATGAACCTTGAAATATTGAATTAAGATTGGAGATTTAGATGTGAGCTTTGTGTTCTAATATATACACATACACATATATATAAATTGATATAGCTAGGCCTGGATATAATGTGTGTATGTATTGTATATATGCACACGTTTGTTAATGTGTATGTGTAAACATTTCCCAGCTCTGTCCTCTGAAGTGACCTTGCGGCAGTTTCATCCTGGTCGAAATGATCATATCAACAGCCAAGGTCTTTGTTTCTATATACTCCATTCTTTACTAAAACAAACCAGGTCTCCTTGGAGAAATGACTGAGTTCAAGAATAGGACGGGGAAAGAATTGGAACACTTTCTTATGCCGAAAAGTAAAAAAGAAAAACAACAACAAACCTGCCTAAAAAATGGTGGGGACATGTTAAAATGACACAAGAACCAGCTTGAAGGGGCTTCCATTGGCCAAATTTGGGATAGTGTAATAATTAAAATTAATTACTAACTTAAATAATGATACTAAGTTTAATGCTATTGAGCAAAGTAACCAACCATGAGCTACACTGGTATAAACAACCAACTAAACAAATAAATAAGGGAGAAGGGAAAGCGTTAGTAGAAAGCTCACTAATGTAGAAGGAAAGGTGGAATTAGGAAACCACTGTTGCTAGCCATCATACAAATCATGCAGAAGGAAGCCAGGATGGCTTAAGCTCCATCCTGGGTTAAGCGCTCACCTTATAGCCCCAGTGTCTGGGGATTGAATCCCAGCACTGGTCCATGCAGAATCATATGCTGAACTGGGGTGTGGCCCCCAGTTCAGTTCTCACCTGCGTAAGCATTCTATGTGGGAGGCCCCCGGTTTGGCCCCCAACTTGCAGGGGTATGTCTCCCATGCAGGAGGCCCCTAGCCCAGTTTCTACCCTGCGAAGCCCCTCGCCCCCCCTCTCCCCCCCACCTGTGTGGAATGAAATTGTGTTGAAAAATGATGATGTACAACTATGGAGACTGCTCTGGGCCCTCCCCTTCTCTCTGTCTCTGTCAAAAACAATAAAAATAAATCTTAAAAAAAATTTATACAGGCAAGAATCATCCACAAATGCTAAAACTAATGGAAAAAAGTTTGAGAAGAAATAGCATATTCACATTATCTCAAAGTGTATCCCCACAAGCTACTTTTTATTTAGAAAGGGTAAAATAGTAACTCCAAGTGGAGAAACCTAGCCATCACCAACTTAACCAGAAGATTAGTTAACATTGCTACTGATCAGACTAATCAACAATTGAGTACTTCTTCATATGAGTATGTTACACAGAGAAAAAGCCCGAATCACATTTGAGGTATGTTGCCAGAGATGTGTCACCTTAAGCTAATCATGACAGGGCACATAGGACAATCCAAAATGTGGGACATTCTGTAAAATACCTGACCTGTACAGAGAAACCGAGGAACTGACCTAGATTAAAGGAGTCTGAAGAATCATGACAACTGAATGCAATGTGTGATGTTAGATCTATTTTTGCTATAAATGAAATAGATATAAAATTGGAAAATTGAGATCTCAGAAAGATTCTATAGATGTTATTTCAGTGTTAATTTCTGATTTTGATAATTATGCTGTTTATATAAAAGGATTATTTATTTTTAGGAAATACATATTGAAATGTCTAAGAATAAAAGAATATCATGCTGGATAGCTCAGCAGTGGAGCCTTATCTCACAATTTTGAGGTCCAGGGTTCATTTCCTGGCTCTAGCCCAGTCAAACCCACATGCTGAACTGAACTGTGGCACAACCAGTAACTGCCAGGATGGCAAGGTGGTAAATGTTCTCACCTCCCATGCAGAAGGCCCCTGGTTCGGTTCCTGCTCGGCATGGCCCCATGTCCACCTGTGTGGAATGAAACCATGTCACAATTAATGATGTACAACTATGGAGACTGCTCTGGGCCCTCCCCTTCTTTTCTCTCTCTCTCTCTCTCTCTCTCACCTTCTCTCAGAAACAATAAAATACATCTAAAAAAGAGAACGTACCCACAATTTACTCTTAAATAATTCAGAGAAATAATAATGTGTGTTCACGAGCATTTAGAAAAAGACAAACTTAATAAATGTTGAAATTTGGGGAATCGGGGTCAAGAATTCTTACAGATTTTCTGAAAGTCTAAAGTTATGTTTGATGGCTTCATGGTTTGAACTTTGGTACATTCATTTATAATACTATTCAAATTAAGAAATTAAGCATTCAGTATATGATGGAATAGCACCAAAACAAGTCGACAGCAGAAGTTTATATTATTTTACATATCATATTGTAGTTATATTGTACCTACTGTGATAATAGTTACTATAATATACCAGCATGAGTCTTGGCAAATTTAGTGAAACCTAGTCTGTGTCTTTCAGATGTAGTGTTCTAAGACTGGATGGGATCAGTTACATTATGCACCAAGATAGAGATTTCAGTCACTCTCGTATAAATGGGGTTGGGAGGGAGGGAGGGCAGATGGGCAGCTTTAATCCTATTAGATTATTGGAGCTTATTATTATTGGAGCTTACTGGAATCAGGCAATGGTTCCTTGCATCTGCTGACTGTTCTGTGGCTCTGGAATAAACAGCTCTGATGTCCATTTAGTCATCACATACTGCAGTCATGTCCCAGAAGACTTCCAGGGCAGTAAAGTTTTAGAAGCTAAATGTTTAACTTTCCAGAGTGTCTGTGCAAGGTTCACAGAAACAAACTCCTTTGTTCAGTAAACACCAAGCTCAGAAAAATGGAAAGATCACACATGTAACTGCGAACTTTGCACTGTTGGATTTAGAAATTTCCCAAACCAAAATAGATGCTGTCATTGTTCCAGAAACCTACATTCTAATGATAAACTTATGGTGGGTAAAACCTTTTAAATGTTAGTTTTAATTCCTGCTCAGTCCTTCTGCATATGATTGAGTCAGATTGAGTTGATCTGAGCCTGGGAGAAGAAACACATTGCCTATGTGGGATTCCTAAGACATCTGAAGAAAAGTACTAAATTCCAGTTCTGTTAGGTTTAAGAATCCTCCAGGGGGCACTAGAACATTCCAATGTAGTTGGCCACCTTTCATTAAGTCAAGAATGGCTAGCTATATTGCTTTAGTATAATTGATTCGCCTACTGAAACTTTTTTAGTTCCATTAACACTATTTTTTCCAGACATTTTCTTTCTTTTCTGTACATTTGATTTTATGACGTTTGTGAGTTTATGGAATGTTTCTGCTTCTGAGGAGGCAAAGGAAGAGAAGTGATCAGTTCTTGGATGAGCCCTTAGAAACTGGAGCCATGTCTCCTCAGGGTACATATGAAAGCTTTCAGCCCACTCCAACAGTAAGGATTTTCCAAATGTTCCTAATCTGGCTGGGAAAACATAAAAAACTTGAGGAAAGTGAGAATTCATTCACTTTCTTAGCTTAATGCTGTGTATAAGCCACCCTGTTATTATCATTATTAATAATAAACACAGTGAATTTCAGACAGGCACTTCATGGTAGATTTTTATATGAATTTTATGCAGAAGTAAGGGGTTGCCAGGCTACTGCATAATATTACTCAGTTCTGGTCCAGGAGTACAGAATTCCAACAGGCCTCCTGAGCCTGTCCCTCCAATTAGTGGCTCACTTCATTACGAATAAAGAACCCTCATTACTGTGGGCCTTCAAGTGAAATAGGATCCCCTACCTCTTGAAATCCGCCTTTCTAAGTACAGACAGTTCCCAACTTACAAACAATCCACTTAAGAACCACCAAGGCATTCAGAGGCTGCCTAGCCTCCTGCAGCTGCTGCCTGGGCCCCCTGCCCGCCAGCCCCCCTGCCCAGCCCCCGGTCCACACTCCTGGTCTGCTCCAGGGAACTCTGCCCTCCCCCCTGCAGAGCCAGCTGCCCACCTGCCCCCCAGACTGTGGGCTCAGAGCTGGGGGTTCAGTGAGGCCTCAGAGCTACCGCTGGTTTTATAGTTGAGCTCAGCTACGGGGTAAATAGGCTTTTGTGGCCTGGCCTGGGAACCGAACCACCATTTAAAAAAGAAGAAAAAACCTGTCTCCATGGGAAAATGTATTCTGCTTTCCCAACAGCCAGCCAACAAACATTAGGATGACTGTGGGAGCTGTCTCCATGCTCCTAGCAGGGTGAGCTGGGGAAAGGATGGCCCGGATGTTCTGGGTTCCCAATCGGACTCTAGCACTACCCCCGTGAGACCTTCCCAAGACTTTTCACCTCTCTGGGTTTCACACCATCTGTAAAACAACAGGATTGAGCCAAGTGAGTTATATAAGCCTCCTCTACCCTTGGTATAATGACTCTCGTTGAGTTGACCAAAGCTCTTGCTTCCTCCTCCCTGCCTCCCTTCTCCTTCCATTCATTTATCCACAGGCATAAGCGTTGGGTATATAGTCAGATAACACAGACCCCAGCTCTCCGGGGCCTCCGTATTTAGTGGGGAGACAGATACCTAAGCAAATGCTTGTAATTTAAGTGCTGTGGTTGCGATGAGCATTGGGTGTTGTACAAGTTCTGGAGGGTGACGTCTAAAACAGATCAAGACTTCCTCAAGGAGGGGATGCCTCCCTGGTTTGCTCTTCTTGCCTTGGTTCTGTTTTGACTCTCTCCTCTCCCTGCTATCACCGCTGGCTCCCTGGGAAGTATGGCTTCTGCGTCTGGTGTGGGCACGGTTTGGCTAGTCGCTTGTCCTCCCCAGCAGAGTCTTGCCCTCCTCCCGGCATCGCTGAGAGATGGCATGCAGAGCTGCTGCTGCTGATTGCCTGAGTGCTGCCCCGAATGCCACCTTCTTCGTTCCCTGCCCCAGGGAGCCACAGCCTAAAACGCGCTCGCCTCTCCTCAGCGCCTTTCCTGCCCCGCAACCCCTTGGATTGCCAGCAACTGTGGTATTCCCGGATTTAAAACCAAAAAAGTGTGTTACCCCCAAACTGGTTCTAAAGGCACAACTACCTTGTGGTATTTATAATCCCTGACATGCTTTTACCACAAAACCCTGCTAGGCTCCCACCCTGAACCCACACTCGCTATTGAAAAGGGTAACAATAAAGGTGATTTGCAGAGGTCACCTATTATTTAGAAGGTGATATAACCTAGTGGCTCAGGTTTAAATCTTGACTCTGTGACTTGGTGTCTGACAATTTATAATCATGTCTTTATGGAGGTTCACGAGCAAGGACGTGACCATGGTAGGAGAGTTTAGGGGGAGACTACTTTGGCGGCGCTGAAAAGAGAGAACAGGTGAGAGATTTCCAGGGGAAATGGTGAGACTTAGAAACCAAATAAATGTGTCATTATGTGCTATGAAAAATTGAGAGTGCTTTTTATACTCTCTTGGATCTGAATACCTGTTCCTCAAAAGTGTTATGAGAATTATGCATTCTATTTATTTTGTATCTATGAGCGCTGTCTCATAGTATTTCTAAATTTGAATCTGAGCTGACTTTTCTGTTTTATTTTGGCCAAAGAAGGATGGAACTCTCTTAATTTATCTTTTTTCCCTTACATTTTCTTTTATAGCTTAAAAAAACACTTAACTAAAAATAATGTTAAAGACATTTTACAGATATCTCTCTTCTCCATGGTAACTTTATCTCCTCTGTACCCCTGGGTATATATTTAACACACAATAGGTATTTAATCCACAATAGGTTGTTAGATTTTATTTCCAGTATGAATTATTTCTCCAAACCTAAATGTATTCTAAAGGGATTATTTGTAAGTAGCTTGGGAAGAGAGGAGGCTATCTTGTGACTTTTATATTGTGCTATATTCCCCAAGGAGCATGATTAAAGCAAATTTCCTTTTTTTCTGCTCTATTTCACCTCTTAACAAAACAAGCCATAATATGAATCCAGCTATTATTTCAAAGCAAAGAGCGGAACCCTTTCGCTGTTAAGTACAATGCGCCCTTATTGATGAAAAGTACATCTGGAGAATAAGACAGTGTGCTTATCACCCTTTCTCTAGTCCTCTTAGGGCTGGAAAGCACCAGGCCTGGATGTATGTCTACAACTCAAGGCCCCATGTTACTCCATAAAAATGGGATGAGGCATCTACTATCCATAGGAAAAGCAAGCTCTGCCGAATGTAACTGAGCACTGTCCTGTTTAACAGTTCGGAATGCACAATAAATAAGACCTTGCTGTGGACCGTAAAGGTCATTGATTCTGTATGTAGGAGATAAAAATTAACTAGCTCTTTTTATTGTACCGATGACATAAACATTCTACTACAAACTAAGAAGTAACTTTCTGTGTTAGTGATAATACACCATATAGAGAAAAATAAATTTATGTAAATCCTATTCTATTTTGTCCCATTCTTAGAGTTCTTTTCAAGTACTAGTTTGTTTTCTATTATTTGTATTCATGTCTCATTTTCCCAACAATTTGAAATTTCTTTGAGAATGGGGGCCATTCTCGTTTTACCCTCACAACCACCCTTACATACAGGCATATAAGGGCGGGACCCCAAAATGTAATTATCTTCTGGAGGGCAGGCCCCTTGTAATACAGGCTTCCCCCACTAGGTGAGTGTTTTTGGGACCCATCTGCATCAGTGTACCATCTCATCTGGTGGTGGTGTGACAGGCTGCCATTGGCTTCAGTAAATTTTTTTGGAGACTCTTTCAATGAGTTTGCCTGTTTCATGATGGGTGATTTATACAAACAATGTGCGGCATGACAACACACCTGCCCACACCACACTGACTGTTCAACAGTTTTTGACCATAAAATGACCTCTATGCCCGAACCTCCCCACTCACCCGATCTCTCCCAAGCGACTTTCTTTTTGTTTCCCCAGAAGAAAAAAGTCCTTAAAGGGAAATATTTTGCCAGTGTGGAAGAAGTGAAACAAAAAAATGTAGAAGCACTAAAAGGCATCAGAATCTATGAGTTCAAAAACTATTTTTGAGCAATAGAAAAGTCATCTCAATAGGTGTATTGCACCAAATGGAGAGTACTTTGAAGGTGACTGAAGTTTAAACATGTAAGAATAAATACACAAGTTTTTATAAAAAAATTCTGTTTTGGGGGAGGTCCCCCCTGGTAATTGACCTGCATTGTATTAAACATGGAAGCTTGCACATAACTCCTAATAATAGCATTTAGTAATACAATTTTAAAGAAAGCTTCTGGTATACTTCTCTTATCTCATGCTCGTTTTCTGGATCTAATGACAGAAATTCAGAAATGTTAAATAACGTGCCCAGAGTTACGAAGCGAGGAAGATTCTGCTCCATGCCCCAGATCAGATGCCCTTTCGACTCCACCACACTATAACTATCAACTGAATGTATTGAAAGAATCCAGACCCCACAGAGTATGTAGTATATAATTTTATTTATATGAAGTTCAAAATTAATCAAGTATAGCCCATGGGGTTAGCGATCAGAATACTTAGAATATCGGTTCTGTGATGAACATTGGAGCACATAAATCTTTGTGGACTACGGTTTTCAAATTTGGGGGGTAGTAACCAGAAGGGAGATTGCTGGGTCATATGGTACCTCTATTCTTAATTTTTTGTGGAACCTCCATTACTGCTTTCCATAATGTTTGTATATATTTGCATTCCCACCAGTAGGGTATGAGGGTTCCTTTTCTCCACAGCCTCTCCAACACTTAACCTTCCTTGTCTTGTTGATAACAGCCATTTTAACAGATGTAAGGTAATATCCCATTGTGGTTTTGATTTACATTTCTCTTATAGCTAGTGAAGTTGAGCATTTTTTCACATATCTGTTGGCTATTTATATATCTTGAGAGAAGTGTCTGTTCAAGCCTTCTGCACATTTTTAATTGGATTGTTTTTTGTTGTTGTTGTTATTGTTGTTGAGTTGCACGAGTTCTTTATATAGTTTAGATATTAGCCCCTTATCAAAGAAGTTGTTTGCAAATATTTTCTCCTATTCAGCTGGTTGCTTCTGCTCTGAAAACCTTAGTCCGCTAAGATGTATGTACCCCAGTGTTCATTGCATGGTGCCCAAGTCGTGGAAACAAAGTATCCCTTGATAGATGACTGGATAAAGAAGTTATGATACATTACACAATGAAATATTACTCAGCTATAAAAAACGATGAAATACTAATTTACGACAGCATGGATGGACCTTGAGATCATCATGGTAAGCAAAATAAGCCAGATAGAAAAAAATCAAGAACCATATGACTTCACTCATGTGTGGAATATAAAACTGAAAGCAACAAAGAAACATGTAAGCTATACCTCCATTAAACAGAAAACAACAACAACAACCCTGAAAATAGTAGTTTGAAGAATGAAAGGGAGGAATAGAGGCATAGAGTATATATGAAAGAAAGCACAGGATAAAATAATTTTTAGTGACACAATTTCTTAGAAGCACTTCTAAAAAAAAGATCATTGTAATGAGAGGTGTCTTTTGTTTACATATTCAACTTTCTAGTTCCTTCATCATTTTAAGCATATATCTTCCCCTATACATCAAGATCTCGTCTGTGGAAAGAAAATATAAAAAAATTAGCATGTGGAAGATAGTTGGGAGAATCTGAGCTGAGAGCATTAGAAGGTCACAAGGGAGTCATCTAGGATTTCTAAATTCTAATGATAAAAGAAAACACCAAAGAATTTTCCAGCAGTTTCACTGTTTTGAGATTCACTCCACCACACTTAGCCCACCCCCCAGAGTTTCTGTACAGCAATTATTTAAAACTTCAGTGGCATTAAAATGAATTTTTGAGCCCCTTAGTAAGCACCTGATATTATTGATGCCATTCTTGATGATCAAAGCAGTAATGAAATAAATCTTTAGATAGCTGACAATTGTCTATAACATTGTCTACTTCCAAAATTATATCTAGTGAATTGTCATTTAATTAACCTCTTCTTAAAGCCATTCCTATGTTAGGTAGAATAATCCTAGCTAGGCTCCAAAAATTCCATAATCCTGTGACTCAAACCAATTTTTGTTTTGTTTCTTTGTTTTTGCCTATCACATAGTCCTGGGAAGGCATCCAGGTTGGTGAAATGGTCTAAAAGAAGTTATTTAGAAACCTAGGTTGACAACTTTGCAACCCTTCAGTCTGCCTCCCATTGTTTCCTAGATGTGGACTTCCCAGTCATCCCAAAAGGAAACAGAACACGGAGGAGCATGTGTAGAAAGGCTTTATGGGCCTCACCAGGAAATGGTGCATGTTCCTTGTGTTCACACTCCGCTGGAAAGCACTTTGTCTCATGACCACACCTGTTTTCGGAAGAGTCTGAAAAATACAGAAGGGCCAGTGGATTTTGATGGACGGCTAGCAGTCTCAGCCATAATAACAGTTACTCACAATACTGAAAATCTGAGATATTCCCAGTTCTCTCATGACAGAAGGAATTTTCACTGACAAAAAAGGAATTGTCACTGACACAAGACTTTAATGGATTGGTTGTGTACAAAGAACACAAACTTAGGTTTTCCAAAATAGCTGATCTAGAGCAAATTGTAATAAGGTGATTTCCTTGGGAAAAGGTAGAATCTCAATGCTGAAAGTGTCTTAAAGATTTAGACTAATAGGAAGTGGAAGCAGCTGAACCAGTTTCTTTCTTGGCGTACAATTACTGTGTCATTGTTTTAACACACACACACACACACACACCAAGTGATAGAATGTCAGTCATCAGACTATGAAAGTAGAGGCTACAGACCCAAAGCATGTGATGGTGTATATCAGGGGCGGCCAACAAGTTGATCGCGGTCGACCGGTTGATCGCGAGGCCAATTTTGGTCGATCGTTGATCGCTCGCAATGTCTGGGGTGGAATTCCGTGTACCATGGACTTTGAAGCGATTGTAGAAGACAAAACTTTCTAGCAAGTTTAATGCATTCTGGGAATTTGCCAAGGTGATAAATTCCTAGAATTCTGACAGCCTGACACTGTGATCTCCGCCCACCCAGACAATACATTTTGGCTTATGTGTTACACTTGTCACCGGACGCAACGCGTGAACGCAACAGTTACGACTCGACTCATCGAAGAACACAGTCAGTTAGCTTGAATATTTGGTAGTGTCATACGGTAGCTTCTTTTCTTTTGTATTAACAGTATTATTATCAATCAATATTATTTATCCTCGGTGACCACGATGAGTTTCAATTTTTCTTCTGTTTAAAATTTAAGTGCCTTTTCTTTGTTTTAAATTAAATTGCTTTTCTTACCTATCTATTTACTTGATAAGTGAGCATTCTCGGCAACAGATCTCTAAACTGCGGTCATTACACTGAGAGAAAAATAAGGGACAGTATTACAAATATATTAGGAATAACAATAATTCTATTTAAATTAAGAAGTCAGTATTGTAGACTGTAATAAATATATTGTAACTTTAACATACTTCTTGTAAATTTGAATATATCTATATTAGATATTAATATACTTGTATTGTTGTCCCCGATTGTAATATGCAGTATTGTTATTATT
>PVKE010010807.1:0-41666 GCA_004027555.1 Craseonycteris thonglongyai
TGCAACTATGGAGACTGTTCTGGGCCCTCCCCCTTCTCTCTGTCTCTGTCTCTGTCTCTCAAAAACAATAAAAATAAAAATAAATCTTTAAAATAAAATTTTAAGAGATGTTATCTATGTATTGCTTTTTGAAGTTGAATTGAATTACAGTAGCACATGTAATATGACATTTGCTCAAAAACTGGCATTAATCAAATGAATGCTAACATCACTATGTGACAGAAAGGACAAAGAAAATAGTGCAGGCACAGTTGTCACTTGAGGAGCACAAGGCCATTTTGAAGTGATAGTTGAAATCCAAGAATGTGGTAAAAGTGCAACAGCAATGAAGGTGTGAGTATGCAACAGAATGTCCAACACACCTAACAACTGCACACATTCATGATAAGTTTGAGATGCATGATAAATTGAAATGGCATGCACTGTGATACATGTGCACACTTTGGTCATTGTTGCTCAAGCAGTAGTTCACTATAATCAGAAGTGTCTAGACACTGATGGTCACCACTTTGAGCACCTCTTGTAATTGCAAAAGTCAAATGTGACTTGCATTCATCTTTTGTTATCAGTATACATTGAGTATTACAATTTTAATACAGTTTTTTTCCTTTTTTAAAGTGTGTATACATATTTTTGGCACCCTGTGTGTATGTGTATGCTGTGGGTATGTGTGGGTATGTGTGTGTGTGTATGTGTGTGTGTGTGTATATATATATATATACACACACACACACGTATATATATGTATATATATATATATATATATATACACACACACACACATACACACACACACTGTCTGGAAAGTATCCAGCCATGTAACTATTCTTATTATATTGACAATGGCTGGATTTTTTCTGGACAGACCTTGTATATGTATGTATGTGTATATATATAAAGGGTGTCCCAAAATTCATGCAAGAAGTAATTTTGATAGAAAACAGGTTTATAATTAAAAATTGTAAATTTTCATTGCTCAACAATGTAAATGCATTGTTCTTTGGTGTAGCGTTCCATTTTTAATAACCCTGAACTGTCAGCTGTCACACTGTCTTTATTATTGTTGTTGGCAACACTTTACCGCACAAATGACACAAAATTCAAATCTTGCGTGAATTTTGGGACACCCTTTATATATATATATATATTCACACACACATATATATTTACATATATATATATTTACACATATCATATATAGATAT
Organism: Craseonycteris thonglongyai; assembly: GCA_004027555.1. NCBI lineage: Eukaryota > Metazoa > Chordata > Mammalia > Chiroptera > Craseonycteridae > Craseonycteris > Craseonycteris thonglongyai. Next base: position 1,206 of record PVKE010010807.1, read on the forward strand.
ATATGTATTAATATGTATAAAATATCTCCAGTTCCACATTAGTCATTCTCTACCTAGCCACTCCTATAACAGTTTCTGCATATCACTGTTCATCACTTAAAACATGATTTGTAGTTATTTATTTACATCTGCCTCTCCCACAAAATTGTAACTAAGGGGCCCAGTTTTATCCATCATGAAATCTCTTAGAATAACTTTGGCTAGTACTAGAAAAGATGCTCAATAAATATTTATTGCATTAATGAAAATAATGAATAGATAAAGGACTGTGTGCAATTGCAATTTTCATTGTGATTATAATGTATACTGCATAGCAGGCAACACAGAAATATCCATTATAGTGATGTTAATACTATAGGCACTTATTTACCAAGTTATTCTTAGCCAGACACTAGTATGGGCTCTAAAAATACCATAAAGCTGAATGAACTCACAGAAATTTATTTTTTTTATTAAACTAAGGAGTTTTGCCAAAGATTTCTAGAAGCAGCCATATCTTCAGTTACCTCCTCCACCATAAACCCCCATCTATGCCCACCAAACTTAGAACTCTCGTAAGTGTCAGGACAATACGGGGTTTGTAACTGGGCAGAAGAAACAATGTAGCACAGAGTCAGTAGGTAATACTGCCTTCATGGAGACCCAAGATCACTGCTGACACCCCTGTCAAAAGCAGCAGCTTCCCTTGCTCTGACTCCTCCTCAGCTCCCTGTGTCCCTTAAGCTCCCATATGAGAAACATCTGGAAACATGTGGGCTAATCAACTCCAAGCAGGCTTTGGGGTAAGGCTCAGAGAAATATGAGGGGCTGGGTGAAAACAGGGTAATAAATCACAAATTTGCAACATTGTACGGTTGAGAGAGATGACTAAAACATGTTTGTAATTTATTTTTCCCCTTAAAAAAAAAAGGAAAAAGAGTTACTTCTGAAAGTGTCAACACCAGATCTTTAAAAACAAGTTACTGGTGTATTTTTCACTGAAAATGTGGGCATGTCAACATCCATAGGAAATTCAGGTTTCCTGGTAATGCATGCCTTCTAATGGGAGACAATACAAGTCTGAACAAAGACAAATTGCTCTTCATTGGGCTTTCCAGAAAACAGAATCAGAGAAAGCCAAAGCCCATGGAACATAATTTCAGGTTTTGGTGTTTGCTTCCTTAAAGCAATTCTGCATGCCCTGAGCCAGTGTGTGGCCCCTGGACCAGTCATCGATTTTGCATAATTTTTCCTCCTCACTGTTTCCCACTGGTATTTTATTAGATTTCTTTGTACCCAAAGTGAATTTTTTCACACTGTTAGCCAGTCTTGGATAATAGTAGGAGAAGGGGGTGGGGATAGTACAAGACAAACATAGAAACAAACAAACTAGCCAAACCCTATCCTGCCTTCTTTGAAGCCTGGCTGCTAGAGACTTCATCTGGCAGATGGCTGCAAGATGACGTTTTCATTTATAAATATGAACACAAAAGACAAATCAGTGGAAGCTGGATTTATGTTCCTGAACATGCCCCTCCCCTTCGAATGAGGAGCTCAGAACTTCAGTGAGAAACAGGAGGAATGTTAGAAGAGGAGGTATTCAGTTTTTCAGGCCACGAACAAGATGCTGCTGGTGGGTTCAGCCTCCTCAGTGCCTGCACAGATGCACTACAGCTGTTACAGCATTACCAGCTCCGAGATCTATAGGGCACTTATTTTGGGGAGCTTGCTTGATATCTGAAAGCACTCATGATAAAGACAGCCAGCCAGATGGCAGAAACTTAGTCACCCTCCCCTGCGAAATCTCACTGAACCAGGTGGCTGAGGAGAGAGAGGCCACAGCCTTCTGTGTTCCATACATTATTGGACACCCAGGCTTGGCATTTTCCTTGCTTCCCTATCACCATGCTTGCCCCTTCCCTCACCTCTCCTTCCCTCACCTCTCCTGCCCTCCAAAAGCAAAGCTCAGTTGAACTCAGGAGTTTTTTTTAAACATCAAAACAAAATTTTTGCTCATTTTAATGGAAGGTAAGTGCAGCCAAGATGAAGCACATTTATGGATATCATGCATCTTTACCCTGGATAAGGACTGTTTTACTAGCAGCTCCTCTTCCCAAGTTCAGAGTCATTGGGATCTGCACTGAGTGAGGCACTTCCCTGGCCTTGGCTTCAACTTCTCTGTTCCATGTAGCTGAGTCACCCACCTGATTCTTTTTGGGCTCCACGTAGCAGAGTGTCACCCACCTGCTTCTTCTCTGGTTCCACATAGCTGAATGTCACTCACCTGCTTCTTCTCTGGTTCCATGTAGGTGAGAGTCACCCACCTGCTTCTTCTCTGGTTCCATGTAGCTAAGTCACCCACCTGTTTCTTCTCTGTTTCCATGTAGCTTTGTCACCCACCTGCTTCTTCTCTGATTCCATGTAGCTGAGTCACCCACCTACTTCTTCTTGTTCCATGTAGCTGAGTCACCTGACTCTTCTCTGTTCCATGTAGCTGAGAGTCACCCACCTGATTCTTCTCTGTTCCATGTAGCTAAGTCACCCACCTGATTCTTCTCTAATTCCATGTAACTGAGTGTCATTCACCTGCTTCTTCTCTGTTTCATGTAGCTGAGTGTTACCCACCTGCTTCTTCTCTGTTCCATGTAGCTGAGTCACCCACCTGCTTCTTCTCTGTTCCATGTAGCTGAGTCACCCACCTGCTTCTTCTCTGTTCCATGTAGCTGAGTCACCCACCTGCTCCTTCTCTATTCCATGTAGCTGAGTGTCACCCACCTGCTTCTTCTCTGGTTCCACATAGCTGAGTCACCCACCTGCTTCTTCTCTGGTTCCATGTAGCTGAGCCACCCACCTGCTCCTTCTCTATTCCATGTAGCTGAGTGTCACCCACCAGCTGCTTCTCTGGTTTCATGTAGCTGAGTCACCCACCTGCTGCTTCTCTGGTTCCATGTAGTTGAGTGTCACCCATCTGCTGGTTTTCTGGTTCCATGTAGCTAAGTCACCCACCTCCTTCTTTTCTGGTTCCATGTAGCTGAGTCACCCATCTGATTCTTTTCTGGTTCCATGTAGCTAAATGTTACCCTCCTGACTCTTCTCTGGTTCCATGTAGCTGAGTCACCCACTTGCTTCTTTGGTTCCATGTAGCTGAGGGTCATCTACCGGCTTCTTCTCTGGTTCTGTGTAGCTGAGTGTCACCCATATGCTTCAAGTGCCATCACATGCAGAGCATGTCAGTTGGGATTTCAGCTCTGCACTAAGAAAGAGATGGAGAATTTTCACTAAGGTTCTGGAAGTTTATGTTTTGACCACATGTTACATTATCACATAAATACTGACTTAGATAAATTTTAATAATGCTCTAGACAAAAGTGGTTTATAAAACATATATGGATATCTTATTGAATAACAAAGGAATATATTAATCCACCTTGGAGCTGAGTAGTCAGTATTTTTCATTACCTCAAAAGTGAGGCTTGAAACATAGATACCCTTAGGAGAAGTTTGGTTTTGTAGTACCAAAAAATTCTACAAATATTCTTTGAGCAATTTTATATACAGGCATGTTCTTGTCCTTAAGTAGCTCCCAGAATAATGGAGGACTTGAAATTCAGGCACAGCATGGAGGTGGGTTGTTATAATGCTGGGCTCAGGTAGAATGGGAACTTTACTATGGGGACTGGATCCTTGAAAACTTTGAGAAGGAGAAGCATTTGGACTTGACTCTGTAACCTTTAGAGAGCCAATAAAGTCTAATAAAAAGGGAAATAACATAATCATACTTATATTTTTAATAGGTAAGTGGGCACCTCTGTGGGGGGCAAGTGGAGAAAAGACTGCAAAACTAGACACAGAGCAGTTTGAAGATTTGTTGAACATCTACAGCCTTGCCATGGGTGGGAGGAGGCTGGGCAGATGGAAGAAAAAATCCGCTGAATTGACATGCTGGCTTGAGGGAGAGGGGACACCAGTGTGACTCCAGGTACTTGGTTTGTCCTTGAGGAAGGTGATGGCACATTCACTGAGAAGGGAGCCCATAGCTTTAGATGTAGAGTTCTAGATGCTTGTGGACTCTAGGAAAACATGCTACAAGTAGCTAAAAATTCAGAACTAGAGTTTAGAAATGAAGGGGATCTAAACACTGCAACATGGGAGACATTACATATACAAATCATATATATATATATATGTATATATATAATTGTATATACATATATATGTGTATATACACACACACACACAAACATATATATGCACATATATATGATATTTAAGTTCATTAAATCATATATATGTGTATATACAAATATATATATATATGATATATAAGTTCACTGATCACTCAAAGACAGAATATAGCAGGAAAGAAGGTGAATACTAAGGGTGGGATGATTTAGACCATGAATTCTGAAGAAGAGAGGGCAGAAGAACAAGCAATGAGGTGATAGGCATTAGAAAATCATTTGAAGATTAAAAGTAGAATTTTCATATGACCCAGCAATCCCACTTCTGGATATTTACCTCCCAAACCTGAAAATCATAGTCCACAAAGATATATGTAACCCAGTGTTCATTGCAGCACTGTTCATGGTGGCCAAGTCATGGAAACAACCAAAGTATCCTTTGATAGATGACTGGATAAAGAAGTTATGGTATATATATATATATATATTACTCAGCCATAAGAAAAGATGAAATACAGCCATTTGCAATAACATGGATGGACCTTGAGATCATCATATTAAGAGAAATAAGTCAGACTGAAAAAAATTAAGAACCATGATTTCATTTATATGTGGAATAGAAAACTGAAAGTAACAAAGACACAAAAACACAGTCAATAGTTTAGTGGTTACCTGAGTGTAAGAGGGGAGGAGGTTGGGAGGGGAGAGAGAGGGCATCAAATATATGGTGATGGAAAGAGAATTGACTCTGGGTGCTGAGCACATAATGCAATACATGGACAATGTAATGTAGAATTGTACACTTGGAATCTATGTACTTTTTACTAACCAATGTCACCGCAATAAATGTAACAATAAAAAAAGAAAGAAAGAAAAGCATTTGAGTTAAAGAAACACTTCAAAAGTGATCAAAGGAAACATATAGGGCAGGCTGGAGTGCTGAGACAAGTTCATCTTTTACATTTGCCCAGCCAATCCAGATAAAGAGCATCAAATAGAAGAGTAATACCTTAGCTTTTGACCTCTTTCCAAGTTAAATCTAGTCCAATTACACATATAAATTCAAACTCTGGAGATGGCCAATTAGTTTTCTACTGTATGAGTATCTTCCTTCATTGCAACTAACACCTACTCTAACTGGATCTGGGACTTGTTAATGTACCTCTTAACCCCAAACTAAAAACATTTCTTTCCACAAAGCAACTCATTTTAACCTTCCCAACAATCCTACGAGCTAGACACTAAACTTGCCCCCATTAAATAGATGAGAAAACTGAGGAGCAGAGAGATTTAGCAATTGTCCAAATTTATGCAGCTTGTAAGTACTGAGGAGTGAATCCCAGGCTTGCTAATTTACTTAACATCTGTGTGATCCTGAGCAAGAGTCTCAGATTTACAGTCTTTACAAAAATGGTGAGGGTTACTTCTGCCACTGATTCCTTTCTCAGGGATTTTACAATCACTGGGATGAATAGATTTAATCTCAGATAAAATTTTGTATCATCTTCCTTATTAGACATCTGCCAAACTGTAAAGACTGGTCCTTGTGGCTGTGCTGGTTACTGCTGCTCTTCTGGAGTGGTTTCTCCAATTGGCCTGGCAAGTTTTTCATATATCTAGACCAGTTGTTTTCACCCCCTGGGCTGTGCAACATAATCACCTTGGGGGACTCAGAAACATCTGGATACCCGGGATGCACAAATCACATACGAATCTCTGGGTGTGGGATTCAGAATCAACATTTTTTAAAACTCCAGTGTGAATCCGTGATAGAACCACTGGTCCAAATCAGGGAGAATTGGCCTCAGTCCATCAGCTGTGCTACCTTTACTCATTCAGTCAGAGCTCACAGTCTTTAACCAGTATTGAATTCTGTGATGGAGCAGAATCATGAGAAAGGCCCCAAGACATTCAATGTTCGCCCCTGTATAATCCCTTCCCCTTGAGTAGGGAGTAGGGCTGTGAATGAATATCATGGATGTCACTCCTTTGTGCGGTTACTTATTTAGCAAAGCTGATAAGATTTTGTAGATGTAATTAAGATCTCAAATCAATCAATTTTAGATTCATCAAAATTGAGATTATCCTGGAGAGAACTGATAGAATTGCACCAGTTAAAATAAGCAGAAACTAGAAATAATAGAGATTGTTTCTCCTAATGTCCCTGAATAAGCAAGCCACAATGTATTTTATAGCTGATCAACAACCACATGTGCTTGAAAAAAGACCCTGAACTTCAGATGAGACCCTTTTGGCCCAGCTGATACCTCTATTATAGCCTTATAAGACCCTGAGCAGGACCAGCTAAGCTGTGCTTGATCATTAGTGCATGAGAACTGTGAGATAGTAAATACACGCTGCTTTAGGTCACTAAAATGTGTGTTGATTTGTTGTATAGCTTAGAAGACTAACCCAACCACATACTGTCCTGGGGCCTGAACAACTTTTTACAGCTTTAGAGAGGGTGCTTTTAGGAGTTGACCACTTTCTTTGTGGTATGGCCAGAGCTGGTGGCAGCTCAAAATGTAGCACAGAGCCAGGGAGAGACAACACCAAGGGTTATTGCATCACTGAAAAATGACAAGTATATGACAGGCACATTTTTATAATAAAAAATCAACACATGGTCTGAATAGTACACATAAATTCATATTTTTTCCAGGAAATTGTAGACATATGCATAAGTGATGTAATAGGGCTGTCCAGAAAAAATCCAGTCATATTTACATGGCTGGATACTCTCCAGATGGTCCTTGTATATTGCTTACCCAGGATATGATGCATATAGGTCTATAGTTCATAGAGTCCCAGAGACACAAATAGGCCAAAAATCACTGAGCCATCAATATCAACCACTGACTAACCTATGAAAATTTTAGATCAAAATTTTGTATAGGGTACAATTTTTTGTATAGGGTACAATTGAAGGTGTCTGCAATTATGCCTTTCCTGTATTTTACCTTAGCAAAAAAAGAAATGGATATTGCATGAGCTTGCAATTATTATGGGCTCCCAAAAGTTCTCTTGGATCTGGCAGCTTAGATTAACTTTGGGTTGACATGTAATTTCCTGCTTATAAGAAGGATTTAGGGGGAAGCCGGGATGGCTCAGTGAGTTAGGCTCTCACTTTGCAGCACCGGGGACCAAGGATCAAATCCTGGCCCCGACCTGTGCGGACCCATATGCTGAACTGGGAGCTCCCCCAGTTCAGCTCTCTCTCTGTCTCTGTATTTCTCTCTCTCTCTCTCTCTTTCTCTCTCTCTCTTTCTCTCTGTCAAAAATAAAAATAAATAAAAAAATATATATTTAAAAAAAAATAAAAAAAAAAGAAGGATTTAGTAAATCTGGTCTAAACTATCTGGGACATCTTATCACTCCTAAAGAAAAATCCTACATTTTTCTATTTAAAAATTCTTTTTTATTAATTACTAGATTTACTGGGGGTGACAATGGTTGGTAAAAATGATAAGTTACAGATATACAATTCTACATTACATCATCTATGTATTGCATTATGTGCTCACCACCCAGAGTCAGTTTTTTTTCCATCACTATATATTTGATGCATTCTCTCTCCTCCCCCAAGCCCTTCTCCTTTCCCTCAGGTAACCGCTAAATATTATTTTATTTTTATTTTTAAGAGCAAATGAAACTGAAGTATGTGTATTCAATTTTGCTCAAGACATGTAAAGGTATAAGCACTGGGGTGAGAAAGTGACATGATAAAATTATAAATTTTGGGATAGGAAATCTAACTTTTTCAAGCACAGGGACTGCAGTGTTTTAAGTGCTTATTACAGAACATATCAAACAACAAAGTAGAATAATGTAATAAACCTGATAAACCCATTTTCTAGCTTTGACAGTCATCAACTCATAGTATATCTCCCTCCCATTTTCCCTACTAACCTGGATAAAAGAACCTAGTTTTACAATAAAACTATATGCAGAATCTAGTTTTCTGGTCCATTTTGCTGATCTTGATGACAACCTCAGGTTACCCATGCTTGCACTTGCACTTGGATCCTAGACCAGCCAAGTGAGCTAGCCAATGGGCTCACTCACAGACTTGAGAGAAGGTCATCTTCCTGGGGTTCAGAAAAAATTACTTCATTATAGTTTCTCATTTTCTGAGTTATCACAGACATCCGGTCTAGAAGAGAAAGTTCTAGAAGTGGAGGATAATATTCCCAACCAGGATTATAAGGGAAACTAAAGGACACTCTTATTTAAAAATGTTTTTCTATAAGCAGCCTCTTGAGCTCCTTACCACCTCTTTTCTTCAGTCCTCCTGTCAGTCATGTCTGAGGACAACTAAAAGAAAATTATCAACCACATTTCTTATCATAAAGTCATAGCCAAGATGTGCAAGAAAGGGACATGAATTCTATCTCTTTGCCTTTGGGTAAGCCCTTGAGGCCAGAAACCTTCCTCATTTTGAAAGAATCATATAGGCAAACTCTAGGACATATTGCAATGCTTAGTCACTCTCAGAAAATTCTGTCCCTTATCACCATTTTATTACTTTATTTAATCAATATCCTTTTGATCTAGACCTTACATTTTTAGAGAAAAGTCATACACTTGCAGATAAACTTTTTATACAGTGGATAAATAACACATTCTGCCCAAGCTTTTGCAGTATCTTTCTTAATCTTTGTTTAGTTGTTTCATATATCAAATATACAGCCATTCTTATAAATCTCTTTGTATCTTGCCTATATATCTACATTTCTTTTATGGTGTCAAGCCCTAACTGAGAAAGATACTCCAGAAGAAACGGAGAATAGAGACAATAAAAAGCTATATTCTTACGTATAAGACTCATGAGTTATCACAGTCTATGGAGATCAGCCTGTTTTACAAAATTGGATAATGTAGATGTCATAGAAAAGAGAAAGAAGGTGATATTTTCAGGATGTAGAGTGCTTACCTTGGGTCTCTTTGAGAGCATTAAAAAAAATCCATCTAGCACATTCAGAAGTTCCAAATATTTAAGGGCATGGGCAGATGGACTGCAGAAACTCCTCTGTGTACTACCGTCATTGTTAGATCTTAGAATCCTCATGTACAGAGGTTGTCACACCTTTTCTGTCAAGGTCCAGGTAAGAAATATTTAGACTTCATGGGCTATCTGATTCCCCTTGTAGCTACTTGACTCTGCTGCTATAACTTGAAGGGGCCATGAACAGTATGTAAATGAACGGATCTATCTGCTCCAATAGAACTTCATTTATGAACACGGAAATTTAAAGTTTGCATGTTTCATGAGTCAAGAAATTTTTATTTAGATTATTTTTAAACACTTAAAAATTTTTACAAAAATTGTAAAAACCATGCAAATCACAGGCCATTGAAAAACAGATGGCTGGCTTGGATTTGGTTTGTGGGTCCTAGATTACCTATCTGATTCAACATCTTCTTCCAATGAGCTCCAGTGTGAAGGAAGGATGCAATAATTAGAGAGACAGCCTATGCCATTTTAATATTCTTACAGAAAAAACATTTTAAAACTGGAATGGCATGTTAGTATTCTTTGCTTTGAGTGTGTAACTATGAAGGGACCCTAAAAACTTTGTGGGTAATTTTAATAGGATAGGGCTGGGTAGGACCCATGGCATCTTTACCTGATCAGGGATTCCATCCTGTGAGGTCCAGGTTCCTGCTATATAAATGCTGACTGTACTTCAGGATCCAAAATCAAGATTCATACTTTGATAAAATCTTGTTTAAGATTTATAAATTTATTTACATGATATATAAAAGTATAAACATTAAATGGCATTAATTACATAATTTACTACTTTAATAAAAAAGAATTTGGAATTCTCTGGAAGCTTTAGGACATGGTATTATAAGGAGATTCATTAAAGTGTAACTTAAGAGCTCTTTTTATGAGTATGTGTGAGCCAGGGCTTACTCTGTATTACTGCTCAGAACCTGGCCTCACCTATCTAAAGGTGAACCTTGCCAATTTCTTTTGGAGACAAAGAATTGGAAATCTCATTGGCATCTGTGTGTATTATTTTCTGTCTAGTTCACTGATGATTTACTAAGGGACTTTTATGACTTTAAAATATGACTGAGAATAATAGTACATGACATACTTTAAATAAGCTTGTATCATTTAATCTCTCAATTTTTAGTTCAGAACAAACCATAAAGCCACTTTCTTCTTGGAAAATTAATTGACTTTGACTGACTGGAGCTGACTGATACTGTGTATGAATTTTGTAAATGTTGAGGCTGAATGGTGAGTTCCTAAATAGGCCTTTGAAAATAATATTTTCTCATGATTAATCGCAGTCTCAGAACAAAAAGGTTATTTTAGGCAAATTCCATATAGACTTTAATGGTACAGAATTTGGGTTGGAATAAATAATGTTTCAATTATGGGGGAGATCATCATTTCATGGATAGCAAGTCAAATATATACTTTCAGGTTCAGAAGTAGAGAGAATACATCTGATAAGGGGTTAATATCCAAAATTATAAAGAATTCATGCAACTTTTTTTTCTTTTTTAAATAAATATTTATTTTATTGTTTTGACAGAGAGAGAGACAGAGACAGAGAGAGGCAGAGAGAGAAGGGGAGGGCCCAAAGCAGTCTCCACAGTTGTATGTCATTGGTTTTTGACATGGTTTCATGGCACACAGGTGGGCCGCACAGGGCGGGAACCAGACTGGGGGCCTCCCACATGGGAAGCACACCCCAGTTCAGCACATGAGTCCATTTGGGCCGGGGCTGGACTCAATACTCAGACTCCGTTGCTACAAGGGGAGCACTGAACCCACTGAGCCACCCCAGCATCCCTACAATTTTCCACCAAAGAAACAAACAATCCAATTTGAAAAATGGACATAGGACTTAAGTAGACATTTCTGCAAATAGGATGCTCAGTGTCACTAACCACCAGAAAAATGCAAATCAAACCCACAATGAGATATCATCTCACACCTTTTAGAATGGCTCTTAATAAATCACAAACAACAAGTGTTGGCAAGGTTATGGAGAAAAGGGAGCCCTTGTACACTGTTGATGAGGTTGCAAATTGGTGCAGCCACAATAGAAAACAGTATGGAGGTTCCTTAAAAAGTTAAAAATAGAATTATCTTATGACCCAGCAATTCCACATTTGTACTGAAACACTGAGTTGTGTTAAACAGTCATATTAAATATGAAGTCATATTAGAGAACTGCTTAACACTGGTGTCATCTGCCAAGTGAAGTAACAGTGTGGGTTGGGCACCCTAGAATAGCCAGCATCTGGGCTGACCACTAATACCACTGATTTTTTGTTGGGGAGAATCATGTGACAGCCAATAGGTATTCCTTTTTACCTTCTCACCTTGCTCCCCAGGCACATGTGGAGGAAGAGGTTCTAGACCATGGTCTTAAGAAAACACATTATGGAAAATTACTATTTCATGGACTGGAGTATAAGGTTATAGTTCAGAATAGTTTCCAGTACTTTCTTCTGCACACTAAATTAAAGTCAGTCCTCTGTGTCACTTTACTTTCTTATATATTTCATGTAGGAGGAGGTCCATGGCTCCAATAATCACAAGTGTCCCAAAGATGAAATTGAATTTTTTTAGTATATCTTAGAATAGTGTTTGTCAGAATGCCTTCAGTATCAGTCACACAGGTCATATATTAAAATTTATTTGGTCATGACCAGCATCTTATAAAAATATTGTCAACTACAATAGGAAATATTAGAACACATTGCAAGTAGGACTAATCATACATATTGTCTCGTGAAACTTGTATTAGTATGTGTATATGTAGACATATGTATGTGGACTGGGTCTAGTGTAAAATGTATTTCTTACTGTAAATACATTTCTTACAAATAAGTTTTTAAAACACTTTCTTAGAACCCCCCTGCCTATTTTCTCTATTGTTAATTGAAGCTTCTCTAGGAACCAACTGACTCTTCAGACAGGACAAATGACTTGCAGCTGGCCAGCAGATTTAGGATGTTTTTGTTCCCTTTGGCCCTCTGCTCATGCTTTCCACTTCTACAATGACACTGTTCTCTCCTTTACTCAGAAAATGAGGAGTCATTATTTAAGACTCTTGTGAATTGGGAAGGTTTTCTGTCTCTTTCCCTACCACTCCTTACCTTAGCCTCCCCCAGTGTTAACCCAAAATTTTAGCAAGAGTTGGCGCAGAATTCAAATAAATTATATACTGTTTACCTGTTGGACCCCCTCCTTCTCTGTTCACTCCTTAAAGCTGAATACAGTGTCTTTTTGTGTGCCCCAAGTGCCATCCTAACATACAATAAAAGCTCAATGCACTTGTGTTAACTGAAGTAATCAATTATGGCCTCAAAAACTCTAGAAGGCATTTTTGATGCCTCCTTGTTTCTCATTCCCCATGCTAAATGAAACAATGCTACTTCAGGAATGGAAGAGAGAACCTGAGCCCCTACTCTTAAAGATAGCTTCTTTAAATTTTTAAATATTAGTATGTCGTATGTTGTTATGACATGTTAAAGACTCTGATGGCAGCAGTGATAAAGTAAGAAGCCTACTTATGCTGCCCTAGCTCCATTTAAGCACCTCTCCCTCAAGGAAACTTGTCTTCAATTATAAGACTTGATCACATTTTTAGTTTACTGCCACCTACTACTTATTTCTAATTGATAACAGCTTTCACAATTCCAAATTTACATTCATTTCTGTTTATTCAATTAATGTCTCTCTAGAGTCATTATAAGAGCCTCACTAGAATATATGTCCTATGAAGTCAGGAATTGAATTACTTTTGTTCTATATACACAATAAATACTAAAAGAATGAATAATGAGGAGAGCCCCTAGCAGGCCAATGACAGCATTTAGACAGATGGAAGGAGGAGTCAATCTGAAAATATTTGACTGATTGATTTTATGAGTCAAGTTCACTAGGTCTAGGTACCAAGATCATTAGTCAATAATTATTTTAAATGTGTCTGTGAAAGTTTTTGGATGATATTAACATTTAGTTGTTATTAAATTAAATGAATATAACAGATTGCCCTCCATAATATGGGTAAGCCTCATCCAAGCATTCAAAGACCTAAATAGAACAAAAGATTATCCTCTCCTGATGAGAAGGGGATTCTACCAGCAGATGGCTTTTGGACTTGAAGTGCAATATTGGTTCTTTCTAGGCTCCAATCTTATAACCCACCCTGCAGATTTTGGACTTGCCTGTTTCCATAACTGCTTGAGTTTATTTCTTAAAATAAATCTTTTCCTATATATACATAGCCTAATGGTTCTGTTCTCTAGAGAACACTAATGAATACAACTTTGAAGCCTTTGTCTGTCATCCAGAGGTCTTAGGTTTCATTCTGCCACCTGATACTCACTCTGAGGGGGTTGGTGCCTATTCACAGGGCTGTGAAAGTAGCCATGCCAGCATGACTCATACAAATTTATTTAATACTTTTCAGAAAAACCACTGATATATTAAAACAATTATGGGTATAATATAAACTGGAATTCAAAATGTGTATAATTTGGAAAATAAAGCAGAGGACATCAGAGACATGTTGTAGAGGTAGTTGGCATCTAGTTGCTTGACTCGTAGACAGACACCCTTTAGGGTATGGAATCCTCATCTTTAATCTCAGGATTCCTTATCATAATATTACAAGAATCAGTCATGAATAATTAAAGAGAAAGGAGGCTTTTTTTTTTTTTTGGTGCATTTCAATGATATCACTCTTTGGGCAGTGTTGGGGACTTACTAGTTGGTAGAGGTTGGTGGGGAGCCTGGAAAAGAGAGGCTGGTTATAATTTGGGAAAGGCATGTTGAGGACCACAGGATGCAGAAAAGAAATTCAACTTACTATTTAAGGGTTAACTCAGGATCATTTCCTCTAGGAATCCTTTTCTGACTCTCCAATGAAGTTTAGTTTATCTGCCTTTCCTCTAGACTCCCCAGTACCTTTTGTTTTAATATATCAAGAATGTATAACAGTAGATTGTAAACCCTTTGAGTGCTTATTCTGGGTCTTATTCATCTTTAATTCCCCAAGCCCAGAGCTGAGCAAAAGATAGGTCTTAGTAAATATTTGTTCCATGAAAGAAAGATTAAATTACTAACATTGAATGGATGGCACTGCCATTAGCTGAGATAGGAGATACAAGGAATACAGTTGGGTGTAAAATAAAAGATACTAAATTCAGCCATATCTTTTATAATTTTATTACTGTTATTTATTATTACTTTGGTCAAGCAATTTCTTTTCAAAGATATCAAAAATGTAAAAGCAGCCTAGTTATACACAGTTTAAATTATCAGTAATTTTGAGTTAGCAAATTCTTAAATAATGAATATTAACTTTAAATTTAGTTAGTTCTCACATTGGAAACATATTTAATTTTTAATATAACCCTAGAAAATGGTAACTCATTGTAGTGGATTTATAGTATATCAATTAAGTTTAATCTGCTTAAAATGTTGTGGCAACTTAATTGAAATACAGAGGGTGCCAAAAAATATATACACATTTTAAGAAAGAAAAAAAGCTGTACTAAAATAATAATAATAAATATATACCAATATCAAAAGCTGAATTCAAGTCATGACTTCTGTAATTACAAGAGGTACCCAAAGTGGTTACCATCAGTGTCCAAACATTTCTGATCATGGAGAACTACTGCTTGAGCAACGTTGACCTAAGTATTCACTTGTATCACTGTGCATGCCATTTTGGTTTCTCATGTGTCTCAAACTTATCAAGAATATGTGCAATTGTTAGGTGTGTTGGAGGTTATGTTGCATACTCATGCCTCCATTCTCACTGTACTTCCATAATGTACTTGAATTTCAAATATCACTTCAAAATGGTTTTCTGCTCCACCTCCAACAATTATGCTTCTGCCATTTATTTTTTGACTATCCTTCCTGTCTCATGGTGACATTTGCATTTATTTGATTAAAGCCATCTTTTGAGTGAACATCATACTAAACGTTGCTACAGTAACTCAATTCAACTTCCAAAAGTAATACATAGATAACATCTCAAAACGTGTATACATTTTTTGGCTCCCCCTGTATTTAGTTGCATTATCTGTTTCTAGGGGCAGTCCATATAACTGAACCATAAATTTTTTTTTAAGTTTTTTATTGGTTTTTGACAGAGAGACAGAGAGAGAAGGGGAAGGACCCAGAGCAGTCCCCACAGCCGACAGCACCAATTTTCCACATAGCTTCACTCCACAGGTGGGCTCGGGTCTGCACAGGGCAGGAACTGGGCCAGGAGCCCCCCGCATGGGTCCCGGCAAGAAATGAACTGGGGGCACAGTCCAGTTCAGCACATGGGTTCATCTGGGCCAGAGCCAGGACTTGATCCCTGGTCTCTGGGGCTGCAAAGTGAGCGCTTAACCCACTGAGCTGTCCCAGCTTCCCTGAAGCATAAATTTTGTAAGACTTTATGTCAAAAAGAAGGGCTACATTCCAGGTACACACACACACACACACGCACAAATGGGACACATCATCTCTACAATAAATAGCTGTTTGCCATAAGCATATGTTTCCATAGTTATCATAGGCTAAGTATTTGGGGGGGGTATTTATTCCTCATATCCTTATTTTATTGTTTTAATCTTGGGAATTCAATCCAGCTAGATTTTTAAATATCAATGAAAAAACTGTGCTTATCAAGTTTCCAGATATTCCAAAAGTTGTGAAGACTGTTGTCCAAGGGCAATGTGGCATTTCGTTAACAATCTTTGATTCTTCAGGTATCTCATCTATGACTCAATAATTCTGGGCGCTTCTGTCCTTACCTTGTATTCTTCTTTAAGACATTCAGAGAGGCATGGTGAGTGGAAAAGGCATGGAATTTAAAAAGATTTTCTTTATATTGTTTCTCAGATTTGAAAATATTTATAATTATCACAGAAATAATGAACTATGTTATCAGGATGTTCCTTTATAACATAGTGTATATAATCATGGCATGTTTCTTTTTTCTTTTATTTTATATAGTAAAATGTAGTGTGATTTTAATTATAAAATGTATATTTAATGTACTAACAACAACAGAAAAAGCTTTTAAAGGGTAAAAAGAAAAATCCTCATAATCTCACACATGAGCTGTTTCTATCAGTGTTTCCATGTTCACCCATGTATAGTTTCTGACATAGTCAAAATCATGGTGGAATATGATTATTATACTTAATTTCCTAAGATTATTGTATTTAATTTCTTAAATCTATTTTAAAAATCCAAAAATATGAAACAGGAAGAAATTAAGAGCACATATTGAGGGAATGGGAGTGAAGGAAAGATGCTCCAATACAGATGAATGGAAATAGTTTGACATGGCAAGAGGGAGCAGGAGACCATTTCAGATGGAAAGTCATTCAAAGATGAAGAAAGTCACAGATACTACAATGCCCTGGAGCATTTTCCTAGGGGCCTTATCCACAGAAGTCAACTTTAGAGTGCCTGGAGGGGACTTTGTGTTCAGACTCCTAGCTCCAAGTTATGTCAAAGAAACTCAGTGACTGGCTTCCTGGGCCAATTCAGATCCCAGTGGTGAGGCCTCCTGGTGTTAGGACAGACCTTCTCATAAGAGTCACTTCCTACTCCCCAGGCACCTAACCTAGTAATAAAACTGCCACTTGCTGAGCTCTTATTGTGTACTAGGTGTAATAATCTCCCAACAGCCACTTTTCTGTTATTAAGATCTATCACTAAACATTACTTTAAAAAAGGAAGATGGATATAATAAAAAAGGGCAGGAAAAGCCCCCAAATCCTTTAATAACAGCATTGTACAATATTACTGGTAAAATAAATCAGGGCTTTTCAATTGTTTCTCCATATTTCAGGTATCCATTTGTGTTGTAGACAATACTTCCAGCATACACACTCACACACAAATGAGGCTGAGCTAACATACCATTTTTAATGAGACAGAAAAGAATGGTACTGTTCCATTTCAAATGGTATGTATGGTCAGCCTAGTATCACTGGACTAAATTTAAGGTATCAGTAGGCTGACCATACATACTGTTTGAAACAGGGCAGTACCGTTGTTTTCTGTCTCATGTAAAATGATATATCTGGTCAGCCTAACTTGAACACACTCAGAAATGTGTGCACACACACATACATACACACTGATTCACAGAAGTGCACAGTGGTCTTGATTAAAAAGAAAAAGCAATCTTTCCACATAACTTTCTTGATCTAAGTTAATTCTCCATCTCATATAACTCTAATTTAGTAGCACTTTTAAGGTTGTTGTTTTATAAATACAGTTTTTTATTAATATCTGTTTTTTCCCAATTTTAAATTCTGTGTTTTCCTCCCTCCCTTTTTTATTTCCCCATTTCTTCTCCCTTTCTCCTTTTCTGCCTCCCTTTTTCCCCCTCGCCATATTATTCCCCAAACTGAGCACATAGTTCCTGGGATGAAGTGTTGGCATTCTGTGGAACAGACAAGCTGAACATTGCCAGTGGCAATGAATGAGCTCACTTTTCCCTCCCATATGTAGAAGCACATAGGCAAGATATCATAAAATCGCCTAAAGCCTCATGATTGATGTGTGGTGGGGCCAGGGAAAGGAAGAGGAAGGCAAGCAGATCATTTGCTGTTTCTTTTGAGAGAGGTCTTACATAAATTATATTTATGGGTGTGATCAGAACTACAAAGGGCGAAGAGGGCTCTGGGCTATGACGGAGTAAAACAGTAATGAGATATTTGTAAAAAGACAAAGAAAAAGTTTATTGGCTATTGACCTCCACTACTTCCCTTAAAAGAAAAGATAAAAATACACATTTAAAAAGAAAAAGAGAGAAATCCTGAATAAAATGGAATAAAAAAATAATAAGATAGAAAGAATAAAGAGAAGGTTTTCATTGTAAAAATAATCTTAAAAACCCATGTTGTTGGAAATATGGTTTCTCACTAGTACCATCAAGGAAAACACACAAGTATTTGTCTGTGATGGGCTTAAAGATAATTATGAAGACTGGATGAATTTATAGCTTTTTTGAGTGTTTGTTCTTGGTGAATCTATAGGTCAGCAACTCAATCTGTGTCATGGTAGTGAAGTCAGTACACACACAAAGAAAAGTGTAACAGAGCACCCCGAAATTGGTGCTATTTTATGAGAGACACAAAGAGATCAACATAATGTGATACTGGCAAATTTGAAAACAAACTTAGTAACTAAGGAATCCCTAAATCGCAGTTGATAATAAACTACTATAATAAATGTTGACATCTGTCCTAAAAAAAGGTAAAAGAAAATAGCACTATTTTAGGGTGAATAAAACCTGCCTCAAGGAGTGGCTTTATTTGGAGGGTCTTGGTCACAGGAACTTGGCATAATCTATGGGAACTTTCATTTAATACAAACACAACACTCCTGGGCATCGCAGCAAGGCCTTGAACTTCCCAGGCTGTAAAACCTAATCCCATTAAAGCCATAGCAGGTGACAAAAAGTTTCCCCTGTAACAGCAAGGTGGAGGATGCGGTGGTTTGTCACCTTGTGTTGATGGCATTTCCTTGGAGTGAAATACATAACCAACTGCAATTTGAGACTAAAAGTGGATCTCTCAGGTCTATGTGGAAGCTTGTTGATGAGGGCAGCTCTAACCCACGGAGTCCTGAACACCAACCACTGCAGCCAGTTGAGGTGAGGTTGCCTAGCGAGGTTGGTGGTCTCCTTAATCAGTTGATGAAAATAGCTGATTTTTTTTTTGGTTGTCAAATATTTATAGAGACACACACATTCTCATTTATGTGGATTTATGCACGATAAAGTGTGGGCCCAGGATAGGATTAGATGACAGCCTCAGAAGGCGTGATAGAGCCTGGATGTGTAACTCTTTGAAAACAAAACTGTGTGTGTGTGTGTGTGTGTGTGTGTTTGTGCATGCATGCAGTGTGCCTGTATGCTTGTACATGTTATGCGGTGTCAGGAGAAGTGCAGCAAGCACTAGAGTTTTAATCTTAGAAGATTTAGGGTATTTTTTTTAACTTGATTTCTCAGTGTGCATTCATTGACAAATTATTTAATGTTTTCACTTTGATTTTCTTTTAGTAAATTATTGTAAAACACAGGTTGCAAACCTATATTTGAATATAATTAAATAAAGTAATAACTTCTCCTCTTTCTCTCCTATTTTCCTATTTTTTTCCTCTTAAATTCCAACCATGTGATTATTTTCTTTCCATTTAGTTAAGAAAATTCAACATTGTTGAAAACTATTTACACTGCTTCATAATTTGGGGTTGAGGAAACTCTATCTCATAACCTAGACTTTATTTTAATTTTATTGAGCCGACTGAGCTAATAGATAGATAAAAGAATTCATACTTCTCTTTTAACATTTTACAGAAGGACATGCTTCTATGTTGCTTCATTTTAAGTGATTAAAAAAATTGTGGTATAATATGCACTTACCATTTTAACCATATGTAAATGTACAAGTTAGTGGCATTAAGTACATTAGCAATATTCTGTAACCATCACTGCTATCCATTTCCAGAATTTTTCTTATCATCCCAAATATAAACTCTGTACACTTTAAGCAGCAGTAGTAGCCAAAATGCCATCGCTCTGATCATTGGTGTACAAGTACATGTTTGTGGTCCTTTGAATTTGTTTGGGTATATGTGCGAAAATGGCACTGCTGGATCAGATGGTAATTTTATGTTCAGTTTTTTAAGAAACTGTCAACCTGTTTTTCACAATGGGTGCACCATTTTACATTCCCATTAACAACGCATAACAGTTCCAATACGTCACATCCTCACCAACACTTGTTACTTTATATTTTCTTGATAGTAGCCATCTTAATGGTAAAAGTAGTATCTCATTATGTTTTTTATTTATATTTTCCTGATGTTAAGTGATGCTGAGCATCTTTCCATATGCTTATTGGCCATTTGTTTTTGGAACAATGTCCATTCAAGTCCTTTGCCCAGTTTTAAATTGGGTTCTCTGTTTTTGTTTTTGTTGTTGTTGAGTTACAGACATTTAAAATAATATATTCTTAATATTAATTCCTCATTGGATATATATGCTTTGTGAATATGTTCTCCCATTCTGAGGATGTTCTTTTCACTCTCTCAATGTCCTTTGGTCCTTTGGTGCATACAAGTTTTTAATTTTGATAGTTCACATTATTATTTTCTCTTGTTCCTTGTGCTGTTTAAGTGATTTTTAAAATAAGTATTTACAAGTGCTTTGGAATGTACTTTGAGAAAATAAAATTTCCTCACCCACAATGTAGTTAATGATAAGAGACTAAACTGTGCTACTGATCTTGTTCCTCCTGGCATTTACTATTGTGCACTTCAGCTGACATAAATACTATTATTTCTTGATATCTTTATTTGATTCCAAGAGTCAAGTGGTCAGTTTAGTTAAATAGCACAGACCACTTTTATCATGCTGGTATTTGTGTTTTTAGTAACAAAAACACCCTGAGAAATTTTTTCCAATGACTCAGTAATTTGATTTGATAATACCGTATTTTCCAGCGTATAAGACGACCCCCTAATTTTACAGTTAAAGCATCGGTTTAGGCCTATATTTGCTGTATAAGACTACCCCCCACTTCCGAGGTTGTAGGTTTCATTTCATTCAAACAAATCTATATAAAGGCAAAAATAATAAAAATTAAGACTATATAGGCATGTATTAATTATTACAAAGTTGTTTTTTCATTCAGATTTTTTAAATATCACACAATTAAAAAGTTGTCATATCTATTTAATTTTATTATTTAATTTTATGTTTTATTAATTGTTAAATTTATTGGGGTGACATTGGTTGGTAAAAATCACACAGGTTGCAGGTATACAATTCTACATTCCGTTATCTATGTATTGCATTATGTGCTCACTATATAGAATCAGTTCTCTTTCCATAACCATATATTTGATGACCCTTCTCTTCTCCCCTGCTCCTCCCGCTTACCTTTATATAACCTTGTACCCTGAAATGAATCCCACTTGATCATGGTGTATAATATTTTTAATGAATTACTGTTTTCCATTTTCTAGTATTTTGTTTAGGATTTTTGCATTAGTGTTCATCAGAGATATTGGTTTATAGTTTTCTTTTTTGTGTGTTGTCCTTACCAGTCTTCGGTATTAGGCTAATGTTGGCCTCCTAGATAGAATGCATTGGGAAGTATTCCCCTCTTCTTCAATTTTTTGGAAATGTTTGAGGAGGATAGGTGTTAGTTCCTGTTCAATAGCCTGGTAAAACTTGTTAGTAGACCCACTGGTCCTGGAATCCTCTTTTGGGGAGCTTTTGGGTGATTGTTTCAATTTCCTTACTATCAATTCAGCTGTGTAGATTATCTTGTTCTTGATTCAGTCAAGGTAAACTATTTTTCTAGTAACCTGCTCATTTCTTCTAGTTTGCAAAATTTGGTGTCATATAGCCCTCCATAGTATTCTTGTATGATCGTTTATATTTCTGTGGTATCAGTTGTAATTTCCACTCTCATTTTTAAATCAGATTATTTGTGTCTTTTTCCTTTTTCCCTTGGTGAGTTTATACAGGGGTTTGTCAATCTCATTATTTTTTTCAAAGAACCAGCCCTTTGTTGCATTAAAATTTTCCATTGTTTTTCTGTTCTCTATTTCCTTTAGTTCTGCTTTAATTTTTATTATTTTCTATTTTTCTGCTGACTTTGGTGCTTTTGTTCTTCTTTTTCTACTTCAACAGTGATATTGGGTTGATTACTTGTGATTTTTTTTGTTTCTAGAGACAGGCCTCTAGTAATATAAATTTTCTTTTTATTACTGCTTTCACTGCATCCCAGTAATTTTTATATATTGTGTTTTCATCATCATTTGTTTCTATGTATTTTTAATCTCTCTTTTATTTCTTCTTTGATCCAGTCATTTTTAAATAACATGTTTAATCTCCATGTATATGTGTTTTTTCTGCTTTCTTTTTGCCATTGAACTCCAGTGTGAAAGCTTTGTGATCAGGGAATATACTTGGTATGATTTCAATCTTCTTAAATTTGCAGAGGCTAGCTTTGTGTCCCAGCATGTGGTCTATTCATGAGAATGTTCTGTGTGCACTGGAAAAGAATGTATAGTCATATGTTGTAGGATGAAATATCCTGTAAATGTCAACTATGTCCAATTACTGTAATACATAATTTAAGGCTGCTATATCTGTATGTATTTTCTGTTTGGATGATCTGTCCATGGCTGTCAAGGGGGTGTTTAAGTCCCCTACTATGATTGTGCTTCTGTAGGTTTCTCCTATTAGATATGTTAGTAGTTGCTTTGTAAATTTTGGTGCTTCCTGATTGGGGTCATATTTATTAATGTGCCATGTCTTCTTGTATTGTCCCCTTTATCATTATAAAATGAATGTCTCTGTCTCTTATTACCTTTATGATCCTAAAGTCTATTTCATCAGATATAAATATGGTTATACCTGTTGCCCACTGGATGCCATTTTCTTGGATTACCTTTATGATTCTGAAGTCTATTTCATCAGATATAAATATAGTTATACCTGTTTTCCTCTGGATGCCATTTTCTTGGAGTATTGTTTTCTACCCTTTCACTTTGAGTCTGTATATATCCTGTGGCTGAGGTGTGACTCTTAGAGGCATCATAATGTCGGGTTTTGTTTTTTAATTCAGTTTGCTAATCTGTGTCTTTTCATTGGAAAGGGTAGTCTACATTTAAGGTGATGATTGGTATTTGAGGAATTTCTACAGCCATGTTATCTTTTGTTTTCTGGTAGCTCTTTACTCAATTGCTTCTTTGCTTTTTTTATTTTTTTTAGTTATTTTAGTTTGATAGTATTTATGATTTTTTCCTGTGTTTCTTCTTTTTTATTATTATGTGTCTCGGTTCTAAATTATTTTTTGAGTGGTTACCATGAAGTTTATATAAAAGAAAATTTAATATATACAGTGGTTCCTTTTCTTAGGAATGCTTCTTATCTCTATTTTCTTTGGAAGTTTAAAATTTTACTTCCTCCCCTTGTACGTTTTGTTGTCCCTGTTTATTTCTATTTATTTTTACTTTTTGTTTCAGGTCCAATAGCCTCCTTCAGTGTTTCTTGAAATGTTGGCCTTGTACTATAGAATTCCCTCACTTCTGTATGTTTAAAAAGGTTCTTAGTCCTCCTTCATATCTCAAGGAAAACTTTGCTGGGTAAATTATGCTTGGCTGGTAATTTCTCTCTTTCAATATTTTGTATACTTTATTCCACTCCCTCCTGGCTTTAGAAATGTGAAGACAGTTAAATAGGCTTTTTTTTTTTTTTAAATAGGTTATGGTGTTCTATATCTTGGCTGCTTTGAGGATTCTTTCTTTGTTTATGACCTTTGACATCTTCAGTGTAATACGCCTTGAAGAAGGTCTGCAAGGACTTAAGTAGCTAGGGGTCTTGTTTACTTTTCAAATTTGAAGTTCCATTTTTTTTCTAAGAGTTTGGGAAGTTCTCGTCTATTATATATTTGCTTAATTCTCTGTGCCCGTCCTATCCTCTGCTCCCCCCAGAATACCTATTATTCTTCTGCGACTCTTTCTAGTGGAATCAGATAGTTCTTGTATATATCTTTCAATTCTTTTAACTCTTAGTTTTCTCTCTTCTTTCTTGTGTGACATTTCCATATTTATGTCTTTGATTTCACTTAATTCTTTCCTCCATCTGCTTGGCTCTGCTTACTATGCTAGCTATTTCATTTCTTTTATTGTGTTGTTTACCTCCAAAAGTTTTATTTTGTTTTATTTTCTTATTTTTTTCTTTATTTTAATTTATTTTTATTTATTTTTTATTGTTAAATTTAATGAGGTGACATTGGTTGGTAACAATTAGATTGTTTCCAGATGCACAAGTCCACATCACATCACCGACACATCGCACCATGTGCCCACCACCCAGAACCAGCCCCTCCCACCCCCGCCACATCCGGTGCCCACTCCCACCTCTCCCCAGAACTCGCCCTCCCCCCTCCTCCACCCTATCCAGGTAACCACCAAACTATTGAGTGTGTCCATAATGCTGGTGCCCTCTCCCACTTTCCCTCCCTCTCTTCCTCACCCAACCTCCTCTTCCCTCAGGCAATCACCAAGTTATTGAGTGTGTCCATAGGTCCCTGTGTCTTTGTTACTTTCAGTTTTATATTCCACCTATAAGTGAGGTCATACGTTTCCTGATTGTTTCAGTCTGACTTATTTCGCTTAATAAGATGGTCTCTAGGTCCATCCATGTTGTCACAAATGACTGTATTTCATCATTTCTTATTGCTGAGTAGTATTCCATTGTGTAAATGTACCACATCTTCCTTATCCAGTCATCAATCGAAGGGCACTTCAGTTGTTTCCATGTTCTGGCCACTGTGAATAGTGCTGTGATGAACATGCGGGTGCAAACATCTTTAAAGATTAAGGTTTTCAGGTTTTTTGGATAGATACACAGTAGAGGGATGGCTGGGTCATACGGTAATTCCATTTGTAATTTTTTGAGGAATCTCCATACAGCCTTCCATAGTGGTTGTACCAGTTTACATTCCCACCAGCAGTGTATGAAGGTTCCCTATTCTCCACAGCCTCTCCAGCACTTGTTATCCCTTGTCTTGTTGATTATAGCCATTCTAACAGGTGTAAGATGGTATCTCATTGTGGTTTTTATTTGCATCTCCCTAATTGCTAGTGAAATGGAGCATTTTTTAAATATATTTTGGCCATATGTATATCTTAATGAGAGAAGTGTCTGTTAATGTCATCTGCCCATTTTTTAATTGGATTGCTTGTTTTTTTCTTGTTGAGTTGTACAAGTTCTTTGTATAATTTTTATATTAGCCCCTTATCAGAGGCATTGTTCGCAAATATTTTCTCCCAGTTGGTTGGTTGCCTTTTTGCTTTGTTGACGATTTCTTTTATAGCGCAGATGCTTTTTAGCTTGAGAAGGTCCTATTCGTTGATTTGTGCTTTTACTTCCCTTTCTGTTGAGGGAAAAGGAAGATTCATAAAGTCCTCCCTGAATCCCAGGTCTATAAGTTTAATACCAATGTTTTCTTCTGTGAAAGTTATTGTTTCCTTTCTTATTTGGAGGTGTTTAATCCAATCTGAGTTAATTTTGGTATATGATGAGAGATCGCAGTTCACATTTAGCCATTTGCATGTGGTTTTCCAATTTTCCCAACACCATTTATTGAGAGACTTTCTTTTCCCCACTATATATTTTTTGATCCTTTATCAAAAATAATCTGTCTATAAATTTGTGGGTTTATTTCTGGGTTTTCAATTCTATTCTAATGGTCCATGTGTCTGTTTTTCTGCCAGTACCAAGCTGTTTGGATTACTGAGGCTTTGTAGTACAGATAAAAGTCAGGCAGTGAGATGCCCCCAGCTTTATACTTTTTTCTTAGGATAGCTTTTGCAATTCATGGTCATTTGTGGTTCCATACAAATTTGATGATTTTCTTATCTATTTCTTGAAAGAATGTCTGTGGGATTTTGATGGGAATGGCATTGAATATGTATATTGCTTTGGAGAGTATGGCCATATTAACTATGTTGATTCTTCAAATCCATGAACATGGAATGTCTTTCCTTTTCTTTGAGCCCTCTCGAATTTCCTTTAAGAGTGTCTTATAGTTTTCACTGTATAACTCCTTCACATTCTTTGTTAGATTTATTCTTAGAAATTTCATTTTTTTTTTCCAATGGCAAAGTGAATGGATCTTTTCGTCTCTCTTTCTGAAGTTTCATTGTTGGCATACAAAAATGCAGTTGATTTTGAGACATTGATTTTGTAGCCTGCAACTCTACTGTATTTGTCTATTATTTGTAATAGATTTCTGATAGAGTCTTTAGAGTTTTCTATATACAGGATCATGTCATCTGCAAATAGTGACAGTTTAACTTCTTCTCTCCCAATTCTAATACTTTTTATTGCATTCTCTTGTCTGATTGCTCTGGCTAGAAATTCCAGAACTATGCTGAACAGCAGTGGTGACAGGGGGCATCCCTGTCTTGTTCCTGATTTTAGGAAAATAGGCTTCAGCTTTTCCCCACTCAGTATAATATTTGCTGAGGGTTTGTCATATATGGCCTTAATTAAGTTGAGGTACTTTCCTTCAATACCCATTTTATTCAGTGTTTTTATCATAAATCGTTGTTGTATTTTGTTGAATGCTTTTTCTGCATCAATTGAGATAATCATGTGGTTTTTATCCTTGGTTTGGTTTATGTGCTGGATTACATTGATTGATTTGCATATGTTGAACCATCCTTGTGCCCTGGGATGAATCCCACTTGGTCATGGTGAATAATCTTTTTAATGCATTGTTGTATTCTGTTAGCTAAAATTTTATTTAAGTTTTTGCATCAGTGTTCATCAGTGAGATTGGCCTATAGTTTTCCTTTTCGGTATTTTCTTTCCCAGGTTTTGGTATTAGGGTGATATTAGCTTCATAGAAAGAGTTGTGTAGTACCGCCTCCTCTTGAATTTTCTGGAGTAGTTTGAGGAGGATGGGCATTAGTTCTTCTTTGAATGACTGGTAGAATTCATTGGTAAAGCCATCTGGTACAGGCCTTTGGCCTTTTGCCTTTGGGCAATTTTTGGATAATTGTTTCAAGTTCTGTATTGTTGATTGTTCTGTTTAGGTTATCCAAATCTTCTTGGTTCAGTTTAGGCAAACTATATGTTTCTAGAAATGTGTCCATTTCCTCTAGGTTGTCAAATTTGTTGGCATAGAGTCTTTCATAATAATCTCTTATGATTGTTTGTATTTCTGCAGCATCAGTTGTAATCTCTCCCCTATCATCCCATATTCTGGAAATATGAGCTTTTTCTCTTTGTCCTTTGGTGAGCCTAGCCAGTGGTTTGTCGATTTTATTGAGTTTTTCAAAGAACCAGCTCTTTGTGGCATTAATTTTATCTATTGTTTTTCTATTCTGAATTTCATTATGTTCCAGTTTAATTTTTATAAATTCTTTTCTTCTGCTGGCTTTGGGGGACCTCTGTTCT
Organism: Craseonycteris thonglongyai; assembly: GCA_004027555.1. NCBI lineage: Eukaryota > Metazoa > Chordata > Mammalia > Chiroptera > Craseonycteridae > Craseonycteris > Craseonycteris thonglongyai. The sequence goes on from PVKE010010807.1 coordinate 28,363, forward strand.
TCTTTTTCTAGCTCTATGAGACGTGAGGGTGCTTACTTTTCTTGTTTCTTGAGATAGGCCTGTAATTATATAAATTTCCCTCTTAATACTGCTTTCGCTGTGTCCCAGAAATTTTGGTATGTCTGTGTTTTCATTGTCATTCATTTCTACAAAAGTTTTAATCTCTTGTTTAATTTCCTCTTTGACCCTGTCCCTTTTTAATAGCATGTTGTTCAATCTCCACATATACATGGTTCTCTCTGCACTTGATCTTTTGCAATTGATTTCTAGTTTCAATGCTTTGTGGTCTGAGAATACACTTGGTATAATTTGGATGCCCTTTATTTGGTGAGGTTGGATTTAAGTCTCAGGATATGGTCTATCCTTGAAAATGTTCCATGTGCACTAGAGTAAAATGTATAGCCCTTTGTTGTAGGATGGAATGACCTGAAAATGTCAATTATGTCCATTTCCTGCAATGTATCATTTAAAGCTGCAATTTCCTTATTTAGTTTCTGCTTGGATTATCTGTCCAATGTTGTCAGGGTGGGGTTTAAATCCCCTACTATAATAGTATTTTTGTCAAATTCTCCTTTTAGATCTGTTAGTAGTTGCTTTATAAATTTTGGTGCTTCCTGATTGGGGGCATATATATTGATGAGTGTCATGAATTCTTGGTGTATTGTCCCTTTTATCAAGACGTAATGTCCATATTTATGTCATTATTTTTTTTATTCTGATGTCTTTTTCATTAAAAATCAGTATGGCCACTCCAGCTTTTCTCTGAGTGCCATTTACCTGGAGTATTGTTTCCATCCTTTTACCCTGAGTCTATGCCCGTCCCTGTGGCTGAGGTATGTCTCTTGTAGGCAGAATATGGTTTGATTTTGTTTTTTAATCCAATCTGCTACCCTGTGCCTCTTTATTGGTGAATATAGTCCATTTCTATTCAGGGTGATGATTGATATATGAGGATAACCTGTGTCCATATCTTCTTTCCTCTTTATTTTTTTGTTGTCCCAACTTTTCCCCATTTATTTTGATTTATTGATTCAGATCGAATAGCCTTCTTCATTATTTCTTCGTGTGACCATTTTGAGCTGGAGAATTCCCTCAGCTTTCGTATATCTGAAAAGGCCATAATTCCTCCTTCATATCTAAAGGTTAATTTTGCTGGATAGTTAATTCTTGGCTGAAAATTTGTCTCTTTTAATATTTTGAGGATTGGCGTCCACTCCCTCCTGGCTTGCAGAGTTTCTGCTGAGAAGTCTGGTGACAACCTGATAGTTTTTCCTTTGAAAGTTATATTTTGTTTTTCCCTGGCAGCCATGAGGATTCTGTCTTTGTCATTGGTTTATGTCATCTTCAGAACACTGTGCCTTGGAGAAAATCTGCTAGGGTCAAGGTAGTTAGGGCTCCTGTTTTCCTCTTGGATTTCGGGCTGTAATTCTTTCCACAGGTTGCAGAAATTTTTATCCACTATTTGTTTTAGTAGACTCTGAGAAGATTTCATCTCGCTTCCTTCTGGTACCCCTATTATTCTAATATTGTATTTTTTTGATGGAGTCAGAGTTCCTATAGGGCCCTTTCATTTGTCTTGATTCTCATGTCCCTTTCTTCTTCCCGCTGTGACATTTCCATGTTTGTATCTTCAATTTCACTCATCCTTTCGTCTAGCTTGTCAGCCCTGTTTCCTATGCTGGTCAGTTCTTTTTTCAGCTCTCCCATGATGCCTTTCATTTCAAGGAGTTCCTTTTGGTTCTGCTCTAGCTTCTAAATTTTATTGGTAAAGTATTTATTTTGCTCAGAAAATGTCTTTTTGAGGTCATTTAACTGTGTCTGGGTACTTTGCCAGCATTGAATAATCTCTCTGAGTGTCTTAAGTATTGCAGCCCTGAATTCTGTTTCACTTAGGTTTGATGCCAAGTGTGCAAGCTCCTTTACTAAAGAATGTCCGTTGATCTTCTGGAAGGGCTTTGGATTCTGAGGGGTGCATTGTGTTTGATGTGGTTCTTTTTGCTTTAGGCATGTGTATGTTTTCCCACTGGGGGTTTGCCTATCAGATGGGCTTCTCTTTATTTTTTCTTTTGGGCTCAGTTGTGGGAGGAGGAGATTTTGGGAGAGCGTTGGGGGAAGTAGACAGCTTCTGTGCCCTGGGGCCTTTCAGGTTGCTGTCTTAGCTGTTAGAAAGCAGAGTAATGAGTGTGTGGCCAGGGGTGGGGGCATGTGAGTAGGCGCTAGCAGGGGCCTGAGACACAATTGCAGATTCCTCTTTCAGCAAGTGGGGCTGGTGCTTCAGTGCAGGCGAGGTGCAGGAGTCCAGTCTTTCTCCCTTCTGCTTGACTGCTTTTTCTTTACTTGTGTGTGTGAGCCGTGCCCGCAGGGCAGTAGCGCGGATGGGCTGGGGTTTGGCAGAAGCCCGGTCAGCCTCCTGAGAGGGGTCGCAGCCACAACCTGGCCAGAGGCGCACCCAAAGCCAGGTCGTCCGTGAGGGTGTAGGCGCCGCGGTGGCCCAGTCGGCAGCCCAGTTGCACGCATGGGCGTCAGCGTCACAGCGGTTTGGTAGCCTGGTCGTGCACAGTCTCTGTTCCACTTTAGGCTTCGTGATCTGATTAGGGTACTGTGTGCTGTTCCTTGAGTTCGGATGTTAAATTGTCCACAGTCTTGTGGGGCTTCCACGCTCCTTATGTCTCGGCTTTCAGCCCACCCTCGATCCAGTTCCACTTTGACCATAGTCCCCCAATCACCCTTTGTTTTTGCCAGCCCTGGGCCGTGCTTTGAGTCCCTGTCCCCGAAATGCTGCTTCCCTTTCCCTCTCCCGCTCTCCCCTTTTTCCTATAACCTTTGGGTGTTGTTCTGCATTGTGTGGTTCTCTTAGTTGAGGTTGCTTCTCAGGGTTTTCCCTGTGTATTCCCCTCTGTTCACAAGTCGCTTCCCAGGCAGTTATTGGCATTTTCCTCTCATGCCGCCATCTTTTTTCTCCCTTGTTTTATTTTATAGTTTCAATTTCTTTTGCTAAAGTATTTATTTTGTTTATAGATTTTCTTTCTGAGATCACATAGCTCCCTCTATGTAGTCTGTCATTTATTTATTTATTTATTTATTTATTTATTTATTTGCTCTCTGAGTGTTTTCAGAATTGCAGTCTTGAATTGTGTGCCATATAGGCCATATGTTTTCATATCTTCAATTTTATTTTCTGGAGATTTTTAAATTTTTCTTTTTTAGCAACTTTGATCCCTAGGGTACTCATTGCCATTGGACTGTTCTCTTCATATACTTAAGAACTTTTCTCCTGGTAGATATGAGGATGTCCTTTTTCACTTCCCAGCTGGTGTTGCTGTAGCCTCTTATAATATTTTTCTCTTGGCTATTTGGTTTTCTCGCAGTGCGAGACTTCCTAGATGGTGGGCTTCTCTTTGACTCAGTCACGCTGGTTTCTGTATGCCTCCTCTCGGAGAGGATATGATGGGTGATTATAGTTTAGGCTTCTGAAACCTCACTGCAGTCATAAGCTGCCACACCTGTGCTTCATAGTTTTTCTGGGTCCCTGTGCAGGCTTCTGCAGGAAGCATGGGGGCAGGGTTGGTTGGAAAAGGCACAGGTCTGTTTGTGTCATGGATTAATGACAGCTTTCCAGCTGCGTATGACTTAATGCAGGCTTGAGCTGGAGCTAGGTGTAGGGGTGAGGCAAGCTATGGAAGAAAGTAAGGAGAAGCAGCCTGGTTCTATATCCAAAACTGCACAGTACTCTCGCTGGGGCCTACCTCATTGAAGGTCACTCTGTGTTTCAGCCACCAGTGTGCTCCTGCCACCACCACTTATGTCACTGGAACACACTTCAGCCAACTGCTTCCTGCTTCTGCTGCTGGCCCTAAGTGCTCTGCCAGCCCCATGTTCCAGCAGCCAGCCCCATGCTCCAGCCACCCACACTGCTCTTCAGCTGCTATCTGTACAAATTCTGGCCTCTTGTACTGTGCTGTGGCCACTCATGACATGCTATGGCTGCTCTACTCACTCCTGCTGTGACATCATGTTATAGTGACACGTGCCTCGCATATGCCCTCTTCCTCAAGCTCTGGCCAGCTGTGCCTGTGCTCTTGTCTGTTCTAGGCTTCCAACCTGCCCAGAGTTGCTCTGCACCTCAACCAGCACTCTTGCACTCCCACCTTAGTCAGACTCCCCTCTTCTGGTCTCCAGGTCATTCGCTGGTTCAGTCACTGGGTAGGTCTCAAGGTCGCACTCCACAGTGTGTCTCTGCACTGCTCTCTTTCTTTCTCTCTCACTCACCTCCCTCTCTCTGGCTTTAGGTAGTTTCTTGTGATGATGGGTCTCTCAGCTGAGGCTGTGTGTTACTTAGGGATTCTCAGGTTGAATTTTAGTTGTTCAATTTGTTTCCAGGAGAGAATTGAAGAGATTCTCTCATGCTGACATTTCAATGACATCTTTCTCTCTTTTTATTTTTCATTTTTTATTGAGGTATAATTGACATACATACATTATATTAGTCTCAGGTGTATGAGTCAATATTTGCATATATTTTGGAATAACCACCACAATAAGTCTAGTTAACATCCATTACCATACATAGGTAGAAAAAAACTTTTTTATTCTGTGATGAGTACTTTTAAAATTTTCTCTCTTAGCACCTTTGAAATAATCAATATAGTATCATTAACTATAGTCTTGATATTAATATGACTTCCATGCTATACCTTATATCTCCATGACTTATTTATTTTATAACTGGAAGTTTGTACCTCTTGACCTTCTTTGCCCATTTCACCAATTCCTCCCTGCCCAACTCAGGCAACTATCAATCTGTTCTCTGTATCTATAAGCTCATTTTTGTTTTAGATTCCACACATAAGTGAGATCAGTATTGGTCTTACTCTGTCTGATTTATTTCATTTGGCATAATGCCCTTGGGGTCGATCTATGTTGTCACAATGGCAAGATTTAATTCTTTCTTACAGCTAAATTATATATATATATATATTTGTAAAATTTATAGGGGTGACATTAGTTGATAACAATTACTTAGTTTCTAGGTGTACAATTCTATGTTATATCATCTATGCATTGCATTATGTGCTCATCACCCAGAATCAGTTCTTCTTCCATCACCATATATTTGATGCCTCCTCCCTACTTCTCCTCCCTTCCTGTTCTCCCACCCACCTTCCCCTTTATCCTCAGTTAACCACTAAACTTGACTGTGTCCATGAGTTTTTGTTTCTTTTTGCTTCCAGTTTTATATTCCACCTATAAGTGAGGGCATATATTTCTTGATTCTTTCAGTCTGACTTATTTTGTTTAATAAGATGGTTTCAGGGTCCATCCATTTTGTCATAAATAGCTGTATTTCATCTTATCACTGAGTATTATTCCATTGTAAAAATGTATGACAACTTCTTTATCCAGTCATCAATCAAAGTACACTTTGGTTATTTCCATGACTTGGCCACTGTGAACAGTGCCGTAATGAACATTGGAGTACATACATCTTTGAGAATTAAGGTTTTCAAGTTTTGTAGGTAAATACCCAGAAGAGGGTGATATGGCAATTCTATTCCTTTTTTTTTAGCTTCTGACAATAAATATATATATATTTTTCTTTATTGTTAAATTTAATGGGGTGACATTGATTGGTAACAATTATATAGTTTCCAGATATACAAGTCCACATCACATCACCCATGCATCGCATTATATGTCCACCACCCAGAATCAGCTCCCACTTCATCACCATATATCCGGTGTCCACTCCCACCTCCCCCCACCCAACTCTTCCTCCCCCCTCCTCCCCCCTCTCCAGGTAACCACCAAACCATTGAGTGTGTCCATAATGCTGGTGCCCACTCCTACCTCCCCTTCCACTCTTCCTCCCCCCTCCTCCCCTTCCCTCCCACAATCATCCAGTTATTGAGTGCGTCCATAGGTCTCTGTGTCTTTGTTTCTTTCAGTTTTATGTTCTACCTATAAGTGAGGTCATATTTTTCCTGATTCTTTCAGTCTGACTTATTTTGCTTCATAAGATGGTCTTTAGGTTCATCTATGTTGTCACAAATGACTGTATTTCATCTTTTTTTATTGTTGAGTAGTATTCCATTGTGTACATGTACCACAACTTCTTTATCCAGTCATCTATCAAAGGGCATTTTGGTTGTTTCCATGTTCTGGCCACTTACACCTGTTAGAATGGCTATAATTAACAAGACAAGGGATAACAAGTGTTAGAGAGGCTGTGGAGAAAAAGGAACTCTCATACACTGCTGGAGGGAATGTAAACTGGTACAACCACTATGGAAGGCTATATGGAGACTCCACAAAAAATTAGGAATGGAATTACCATATGACCCAGCAATCCCTCTACTGGGTATCTACCCAAAAAACCTGAAAACCTTAATCTTTAAAGAAGTTTGTACCCACATATTCCTAATGTTTTGAGGAATCTTCATACTGCCTTTCAGAGTAGTTGTACCAATTTACATTCCCACCAGCAGTGTATGAGGGATCCATTTTTTCCACAGCCTCTCCCGCACTTGTCCCTTTTCTTGATCATTATAGCCATTCAAACAGGTGTGAGGTTGTATCTCATTATGGTTTTAATTTGCATCTCCCAAATTGCTAGTGATGTTGAGCATTTTTTTCATGTCTGTTGGTCATTTGTATGTCTTCTTGGGAAAAGTGTCTGTTTTCATCTCCTACCCATTTTTTAATTGGATTGTTTGTTTTTTTGCTATTTTTTTTTTTTGACACTTATTAACAGATTTATTTCAAAAATTTTCTTATAGGATAATGAGTACTGCCTACTCAAGTTCAAAATCTACAGGGAAGCCTGTGATGAAGGGCGGGCTGGGATGCTCAGGTATGAGCTGGGCTGAAGCTGCCATCCATGGAATTTGTACTCTGTTAGGGAAGACTCAGCTTTGCTCTTTTTTGAAAGTTGTATTTTTTTTTTGACAGAGATAGAGAGAGAGAGAGACAGAGAGAAAGGGGAGGGCCCAGAGCAGCCTCCACAGTTGCATGCCATCAGCTCTCAATATAGTTTCACTCCACAGGCGGGCACAGGGCCGCACAGTGCCGGAACTGGGCCGGGGGCCTCCCGCATGACCCCAGCAAGAACTGAACTGGGGACACACCCCAGTCCGGCACACGGGCCCGCACGGGCCAGGGCCAGGACCCAATCCCCGGGCTCCAGGGCTGCAAGGCAAGCGCTCAACCCGCTGAGCCATCCCAGCCTCCCCCAGCTTCCCCCAGCTTTGCTCTTATGGCATTTCAATTGAGTGAATCAGGCACACACAAATTATCTGGGATAATCTCCCTTACTTAAAAGTCAACTAATTATGGACTTTAGTCACATCTGTAAGATACCTTCAGAGCAACACCTAGATTAGTATTTGGTTGATTAACTGAGGACTGTAACCTCACCAAGTAGACTGTAAAACTGACACACAGGTAATTCTCAGAGGACTATCTGGCATAGGAGAAGAGAGTACCTTTGGATTTAGTCAGGTTGAGGCATTAACTCAAACTTATCTGTTATTACCTGTAAGATCTGAGTAAATTACAAATTCTCTCTGTGCTTTTTTATTTCTAAAATTTGACATGTTCTTGTTAATGAATTTTATTGGTACTAAAATGGCAAAAGTATTAGTGTGACACACTTTCTAGTACATAGTACTTAATGAATAATAGTTTCTCTTTTTTTGCTATTTTTTGAAAGATTTATTTTATTGTTTTTGACAGAGACATAGAAGGACAGAGAGAGGCAGAGAGAAGGAGGAGGGCCCAGAGCAGTCTTCATAGTTGTATGTCATCAGTTTTTGCAACAAACTATAGAAATGATCCCTGAAAGTACAGTCTTACATCATCAGTTTTTGAAGTAGTTTCCTTCCACACAGTTGGACAGGGGCCATGCAGGGCTGGAACTGGGCTATGGGCATCCCACATGGGAAGCATACCCATGCTTCTGCATTTGGATCTGCACAGGCCAGGGCCAGGATTTAATCCTTCATCCCTGGGGCTGCAAAGCAAGTACTCAACCTGCCCCCCCCTTTTTTTGTTATTGACTTATATGAATTCTTTATGTATTTTAAATATTAGTTCCTCATCAGAGGCATTGTTTGCAAATATTTTTCTCCCACTCAGTTGCTTTTCTTTTTTTCTGACTGTATCCTTTTCTGTGTAGAAGCTTTTAAGTTTGATATAGTCTCATTAATTTATTTTTGCTTTTCCTTCCCTTGCCTTTGGGGTCAAGTTCATAAAGTGCTCTCTAAACGCAAGCTCTATTTGTTTGCTACTGATGCTTTCTTCTATGCAGTTTTAAATAATATTTTATTAAACAGAGAGTGTCAAAAATTGTATAAACATTTTTAAAAATGAAAGAACTATATTAAAATTGTAATACTATATAACAATAACAAAAGAAGAATACAAGTGATGTTTGACTTCTGCAACTACAAGAGGTGCTCAGAGTTTTTAACATCAGTGTCCAGACAGTTCTGATTATGGCCAACTAGTGTTTGAGCAATGTTGACAAAAGTGTCCACTTGTATCACTGTGGATGTCTTTCAATTCACCATGCACCTCAAACATATCAAGAATGTGTGCAGATGTTAGGTGTGTTAGAGGTTCTGTTTCATACTCATGCCTCCATTATCATACTTTCACAATGTTCTCAAATTTCAAATACCAGTTTAAAATGGTCTTGAAGCTCCTTGAACGACAACCATGCTTCTGTCATATTCTGTGACTTTCCTGCCTGTCTCATAGTGACACTAGCATTCATTTGATGAATGTCATGGTTTGAGTGAACGTCACACCATGCATTGCTACTATAATTCAAGTCAATTTGAAAAATAATGCATAGATAACATCTCTTAAAATGTGTACATATTTTGTTGGCACCCCTGGTATGAGTATATCATGTTTTCTTTATTCATTCAGCTTTTGGTGGTCACTTAGGTTGTTTCCATGTTTTGGTTATTGTAAGTAATGCTGCAGTGAACATGGGGAAGCATATCTCTTTTCAAGTTAGTGTTTCATTTCTATTTTTTTATTTTTGTTTTGTTTGTTTGTTTTTTTTGTATTATCAGATAAATACCCAAAAGTGAAATGGTTGGATCATAAGATATTTTTATTTTCTCAAGTTTTTCAGAAACCCTCCATACTGCTTTCCAGAATAGCTATACCAATTTACATTCCCACTAATGGTGAACAAGGATTACCTTTTTTTCCCACATCCATACCAGCATTTATCTCTTGTCTTCTTGAAGTGAATTGTGAAGTGATATCTCATTATGGTTTGATTTGCATTTTCCTGATGATTAGTAATTTTGAATATCTTTTTCTATACCTGCTTGCCATCTGCATATCTTCTTTGGGAAAAGCTTTATTCAGATGTTCTGCCTATTTTTAAATTTGATTGTTTGCTTTTTTTACTATTGTGTTGTTTGAGTTTTTTATATACAGTAGTCCCCTTCCTCCTTATCTTTGAGGGATATATGCCACAAACCCCAGTAGATGCCTTAAAGTGTGGATAGTACTTATACCCTGTTTTTACCTATATATGCACAGACCCATGAGAAAGTGTATTAGCAGAATAGTATATTAAAAATAATAAATAATAGTAAAATAGAACAATTATGATAATATGCTATAATAAATCCTATGTGAGTATGGTCTCTCTCTCTCTCATAACAAATCTGATAAATAAAATGGCTACTAAATGACTAATGGGCAGGTTGTGTAGTCAGTGTGGATATGCTTGACAGAGGGGTACTTCACAGTCAGGTTGAGATGGTATGGGACAGGGCTAGATTTCATCACACCACTCGCAGAAGTACACAATTTAAAACTTATGAATTGTTGGGGATGCTAGGATAGCTCAGTGATAGAGTGCTTGCCTCTCAATTTTGAGGGCTGGGATTTGATTCATAGCTCTGGCCTGTATAACCCCATATGCAGAAACTGCAGCACAACTGATAACCACCAGGATGGCTTGGCAGTGCGGTTCTCACCTTCCATACAGGAGGCCCCTATTTTGGTTCCTGCCCTGCACATCTACATCCATCTTTGTAGAATTAACCATGTCACAACTCATGATGTACAACCATGGAGACTGCTCTGGGCCCTCCCCCCTTCTCTCTCTCTGTCTCTCTCTCTTTCTCTCTTTCTCTCTCTCTCTCTCTCTCTCTCTCTCTCTCTCTCTCTCTCTCTCATCTTCTCTGAAACAAAAAATAAATCCTTTAAAACATATTTAAGAATTGTTTAATTCTGGAATTTTTAAATTTAGTATTCGAGAAGGTGATAGATTGGGGGTAACTGAAACCCAAAAGTGAAACTGCAGAGAAGGGGGATTACTGTATTTTGGGTATTAGCCCCTTATCAGATATGTGAATTGAAAGTATTTTCTTCAGTTGAATAGATTGATTTTTAAATTGTTGATAGTTTTCTTTGATGTGCAGAAGCTTTTTAGATAGATGTAGCCCCTCTTATTTATTTATTTTTCCTTTCGTGCTTTTGCTTTTGGTGTCACATCTAAAAACCATCACCAAGACCATTGCCAAGGAGCTTACCATCTGTTTTCTTCTATCATCTTTACAGTTTTAGGTCTTACATTCAAGTTTTTGAGTTAATTTTCTAGTATGGTGTCAAATAAGGATCGACTTTCATTCTTTTGCATCTTGTTCAGTTTTTTCAACATGATTTATTAAACAGACTCCCCTTTCTGTTGTATATTCTTGGCTCCTTTGTTGTAAATTTACCATATCTGCATGAGTTTTTTTGTGAGCTATATTCTATATAATTGATCTACATGTCTGTGTTTATGCCAAACCCATGTATGCTAATTTGATTACTAAAGCTTTGTAATATAGTTTGAAATCTGGCAGTGTTATACCTTTAGCTTTGTTCTTAATATTGCTTTGACAATTTAGGCTCTTTTGTGGTTCTATACAAATTTTAGAATTGTGTGTTCCATTTTTGTGAAAAATATCATTGGAATTTTAACAGGGATTTCATTGAATTTTAAGATTTCTTTGGTTAGTATGCACATTTTAACAATATTAATTTTTCAATTTATTAGCATGTGATATTTTTCCACTTATTTGTATCTTCTTCAGTTTCTTTCACTAATATCTTATAGTTTTCAGTGTTATAAGTCTTTTACCTTCTTGGTTAAGTATAGCCTATTTTTTTGTTTTTAAATCTAAACGTTGTTAGGTATTCTACAAGAAAAAAAAGTCTTGATTTGCACTGGCTGCCATACATTTTAATGCTCACTTACTTTCTTGGGATAGGAAGCATTCAATTTCCACCCACAAGTAATAGATTTTTCACACTTGGAAGTAAGTAGGATTAAATTGCCTAACTCTCACCAAATGAATTACTCTGCTCCCCTTTGCATGCTCTGAGACCTCCCAGGAACTAAAGTTGTTCTTTCCTCCCTCCCTCCCTCCCTCCCTCCCTCCCTCCCTTCCTCTCTTTCTTTTTCTTTTTTACCATATTAACAAAGCAAATACTTTGAATAAAGGTTTATCCCAGGCAGGGCCAATCTAACTTTTAATATCACTGATTGAATTACCAGATAAAGTGTGAACTCTGAAATATCAAACTCCTAATATGTTTGAAAATCTTATCAAAAGTATACCAGTAGTTGTTCTAGAATTCCACCTCTACACCAAAAGAAGAGCAAGGAGACAGTTTCCTAAATTGTGCTTTGGTTCTCAATATTAGGGGCTATTTTGATAGGTACTTATGTACATGTATTACTAATGAATAACAAACACAAATTAGAACCACTGGAAAAAATCCAAGAATACTTTAGTTAAATTTTAATTTATAAATATACAGTGATCCCTCGTTTTTCACGGTTAATGGGGACCAGAGCCTTCCGTGAAAGCTGAAAAACCGTGAAGTAGGATTTGCCCCTAGGAATTTTCATGTATGCGGGTAAAAGAATGTTTTAAATATGTAAACAGTATTCATACTTTACTCATTTAAGACAGAAATTACAACAGTATACGTATTTACTTAAACGTGTCAGTGCTAATTAATAAGGTTAATTACAAAACCTTATACAGTAATAAACATTAATCAACATTGCTTTCTGAGAGAGGCGAAGAGTCTTGTGTTGGTGGCGGAGGAGAGGCTCTCATTTGACTCGTAGAAGCTTTAGGCTCACTCGGAGACTCTTCTGCTGGAGGTGCTGACTGTAGAGCCGGGGGCTTTACCTTGGAGAGAAACATGGTGATGGGTAGTTGTTGTCTTTGTTTTTTCTTTTCCTTCAAAATTCTCCTGTACAAGGACATAACCCCGTCAACGCGATTGCTGAACTCGACAGCTCGAACCATATTGTCGTCAATGTCTTGTGCAAATTGTTGCATCACTCTTGCCATGTTGCACAATTGTTGCAGATTCTCCAGGGTAAGGCCACGCTTTTCAGCTTTTTCTTTGTCTTCCTCTTCATTTTCTTCCTCACTTGCAGACTTTGTCATCTCAAGGAGGTCTTCATCGGTCAGTGGGTCCGAGTGGCAATAGATAAGGGCGCTGATGTCTTCTTCCATCATGTTGACAAATCCTTCATTCCTTATGATGTGAGCCAGCCTCACCGCCTTCTCCACCGCTGAGTGATGAACTTCTTCAGGATTGAAGCCTGGATAGTCGTGCACCACATTCGGCCATAATTTCTTCCAGCTAGGTTTTATGGTCTCACTCTTCATGTCCTTTAATGCTTGCTGAATATTAGACAAACATGAGGCAATGTTGTAACTGCACCAGTATGCTTTCAAGGTGAATTTGTCATTGGCATCGTCAACTGCCGAGATGAGGCCCTCCATCGTGGAGCGAGTGTAGAGTGCCTTAAAGGCACGAATGACACCTTGATCCATCGGCTGAATTAGAGATGTAGTGTTCGGGGGCAGAAGCTCTATCTGCACACCATCATATTGCAGGTCCGTTGCATGGCCTCCTGCACAGTCCATCAGGAGAAGGACCTTAAAGGGGAAGCCCTTTTCAGCCAGATACAGCTTCACCTGGGGAATGATGCAATGGAGGAACCATTCAAGGGTCAGAGCTTTCGTTATCCAGGCCTTGGAGTTATGCATCCAGAACATGGGCAACAGAGCTGTATTTTTGTTTTTTAATGCCCGTGGTTTTTTGGCTTTATAAATAAGGCCTGGCTTAAGCACAAAACCTGCAGCATTGCCAGCCATGATGACAGTCACACGGTCTTTGTGAGCCTTGAAGCCTGGCCTCTTCACTTCGTCCTTGAAGAGGAATGTACGCGAAGGCATCCTCTTCCAAAAAGGCCTGTTTCA